>JAGGAS010000107.1:0-11101 GCA_017657355.1 Termitomyces sp. K1Ac | reverse complement strand
AAAGGTGGTTTCAAGCGTAGTTGCGATTATGCCAATCCTCAATTGCTCTATTGTATGTCACACTTGCTCAACTTCTTTTGGTGTTAATCTGACTTTTTCTTCAGCCCCAGTCGAGAAACTTATTGAATACGAAGTTGTCAAGTTTCGAAGTGGTCTCAACGGAGAGGGCGATGACATCTACAGTCTTCCTCCTTCTGACGAAGTCGACACCGCATGGGAAAACTTGTACAATTGTATATACTTCCCATTCTTCCAAACACATCGACGATACTGATCTCTACCATATAGTCGGCGTATCGGAAATAAGTGAACAGCAAGCTATGCAACTCGCCAACGTCACCATGCAAGTACCTAACAGTGATAACAAATACGTTATGCTCCTGGATGTCTTCCACGAACTTCACTGTATTGTGGGTCTCGTAAAACGTTTCAACACATGTTTATATGATTAATTTCTGCACCCTACCCTAGAACATGATCAGAATGGCGCTCTATCCTCGTAAGCCTTATACCATGTCGCATATCTATTCATACTTACCCTTGACATCTTTAGAATATTACTACAACGCCACTGACCCTATGGGGGACTCCAAACGCAGAACTCACCTTACACACTGTCTGGGCTCGCTGCGCCAATCGGTCCAGTGTTCTTCTGACATCAGCACCATCATCTGGCACAAACCTGAGGGTGAGAGGGAAGGGCCTCGCTTTGATATCGTACACAGCTGCCGTAACTTCGAGAAGATCAAGTCTTGGGCTGCCGAGAATCGCGGTTCAATTTATGTGAAGGATGGAAGGATTAGCGCCACACCCGACAGCTTTAAAGATGAAGATTCGGATCAAGATTCAGAACATCATCATCATGGTCATCACCATCACGATGGTGCTTAGGCGTATAAGCGTACAAATGTTGGCAATCGGTTTGAAACGTAGTCTCTGTATCGCAGATTAGCTTCAGGCTGCAGGTCAACAGGAGTGGGTTTTGTGCAGCGTGTTGTACACGCAACGCCACATTTTCGGAAATAAGAATCGTAGAAGATTGAAATATCAGTACTGTTACATTTTATCTTATGTTCCCCAGAATACTGCACACCCTATGCACCGCTTCGTCCGGCAGCTTTCACAGGTCCGGCGTTCGTCAAGAGTGGCAATTGCTTCTCGGGAAATGCAAGTGACGGTGGTGGCAGGAAGCCAGCCACAATCAGCCAGGCGAGATACAAACCCATGAGTGGTTCTGAAACTGTTCTGGAAAGATGCCCCGAATGTTGCTGCAATAACGCGGTCGTGTTGGTATCGTCAAGGTCCGGTGCTTTGGTACTTGTTGGCAGGTCATCAAGGACGAAATGGAGCAGAGGAAATAGCGCATTATCTTGAACCTCCATAACGTGCTGCTCTAGCTTTCTCCGCCACATAACATATTCACAAGGCTCTGTCGCGTAGCCGTAAAGCTTCAACGATGACAGCATGCCATTGAAGGTGGGTAGCGGCTGAGCAGTGATGTGAAGGACAGACATCAACGCGTTGGGGAGAGGAGATATTGCCGACAAGGAAGTACAAAGGGCCACATGATCTACAGGTACCATATTGATAGTGTTGTTCATGTCTGGTACGAGACCGAGCTGGATGCACCCTTTGACCAATCGCCAGATGAAATCGTCGGTATTAGTAACTTGACGCCACAACAAAGGAGACTGTCAGAAAAGACTAACGGCGCCAAAACGGACGAGCTCACCTGCTGTGCGAGAGTCTCCCACGACATACCCAGGACGTACAATGTGCCCATTGAGACCTCTTTTGCCAGCTTCAAAGAGCAACTTTTCTGATACCCATTTTGTCTGGCCATAACCTGTCTTGAGCGAAGACCTGGCACCTTCCAGGTCGTCATTCTCAGGAATGCCAGAATATGGGGATCGTCCGTGTGATAGCGATTCAGAGAGCTGAACGTAATGCTCGGTGTCTATAGCCGAGGTTGAGGACACAAACACCATATTCTTAGGCTTCCCAGTCGAAGCGAGTGTGATCGCCGTTAACGTAGCAAGAACATTAGCTGCTCGGAGTTTTTCATACGGGTAAACCCAGTGTACCTAAAAATGATGAAAAACGCATTCGGTCAAAGAAACAAACTTCTCACCAATGCACCATTGTGAAGTACAACATCAGCTTCTTGAGCGACGCGATCCCAGGTCTCCTGCCCAAGTCCAAATAGATCCAAATTAAGGTCTCCTGTGACCACCTCTAGCCGACCGGACGACAACCAGGAGTCGCTCCAAACACCTCGATCTGTCGAACCCTCCTTCAATCGCGCTAGAGCCTTTTCGGTTGATGAGGCACGAACGAGACAGATGACTTTCTGAACCTTCTCGACTCTCGAAAGAAGGTCCTGCATAACAAAAGCGCCTAAGAAACCGGTAGCACCGGTCAAGAAGACAGTAAGTGGACGTTGGTAGAAATCAGAAGGGAGAGAGGGGTAAGAAGGTTTAAGTCGATGGAGTAACTCATTGTAATCCTGGCCGTACTCCACGGCGACGGTGGCGGCATTAGGTGCACCAGGTAGAGAAGCACCATTCGTGGTCTCGAGCCCAAGATCCGCATTTCGAAGAGCATCGACGGCACGAACAAGACCACCGATCGTTGGTTCGTCGAAGACTAGGCCCAAGGGAGCGTTTACAACGAATACCTTGCGGATTTCAAAGATAAGCCTTGTTGCCAGAATCGAGTGGCCGCCCAGATCGAAGAAACTTTCGTCTGACGGTATAGGCTGAGGTGCATTTGGAAGCAAGTTCGCCCAAATCACACGCATACTCTCTTCCGTTGTGGAACCTTTTTCCACCTGCGGTGCGGTCGTCGCTATACTCGCCGTGTCTGGGAAAGGAAGGGCCGGCTTGTCTATCTTGCCGTTAGGGTTCAAAGGCATACGTTTCAAGGGAACGAAAACTAGATGGAAGTTGAGTGAATCGTCTGCGAGTCAAACTGATTGGATTTCTTACGTGTTGGTACGCTGTAACTTGGAAGCTTCTTCTTCAAATGCTCCCTGATATCCTTGATAAGTCTCCGGTATTTGCGGATACCCCTCGCCAAACCCTTGTCCTCCTCATCCTCCTGAATATCGCTGGCATACGCCTGGAGATCCGGCGTATCTAATGGGACAAAATAGCTGACAAGAATCTTCTCCTCGTCCTTATCTCTCCTTACCAGAGTAACATTCTCTCGCACAAGCGGATGTTGACTCAAATGTGTATCGATCTCTCCAAGCTCAATCCTGAAGCCTCGAATCTTCACTTGATCATCCGCACGCCCGGTGCACTCGACAATGCCCTCGGGTAGGTAGCGTCCAAGGTCGCCTGATCTATACATGCGGTCGCGGATGCCCTTCCAGTACCGTGATTCAGGACCAGCGAGGCCCTCGACCGGGTGCAAAATGGTATCCTTTCGTGAAGACGAGTCGGCAGAGAACCAGTTGTTCACAAACTTCTCGGCGGTCGCGTCGACATCAAGGTAACCTTCTGCCAAGCCACCTGAACGGACGTAGATCTCGCCTACCTCACCAATAGCGCATGGGATGTTCCTGTCGTTGCGGTTAACCACAAGCAACTGGACATCGATCATACCTTCGCCAGCAGGCATGATGTCCTTCTGCGTAGCGAGGAAAGTGGAATCTTCGGAAATGGGAGGGATAGCGAAGTACGATACCGCGCGTTGAGTCTCTGTTGTACCATACATGTTGATGATGCGGACGTTGGCAGCAAGAGCTTGAAGGCGAAGGCAGTCACGCTTCGTAAGCACATCTCCGACGAAGAATGCGTTACGTAGGGATGGAATCTGGTGCGTCGCTTGGGCTGAGAGGAGCTGACCCATGGCAGGGGTGAGATGGGTGACGGTGACTCCGCTGGCGGCCATCCATTCGGCGAGGCGCCCTGGAATCCCGATATCATCAGCCGTAGGGACGTGCAGCTGTGCACCAAAGAAAAGGGGTGTAAACACTAAGATTTATCAGAGAATGGCTAGCTCAATGATGTGAAGACGCTCACTGTCGCGTTGAATAGGATCATGTGCTATGCCGCTCAACATGGTGAACTTGGAATTTTCGTCCAGGCCGAAACGTTCGCCCATCCACGGGAAGAAATGAGTTAAGCTGAAGTGACGCCCTTTCACGCCCTTGGGAATACCTGTGCTTCCACTGGTGAAAGAAAGAGTACCGACACTGTCCGGCCCGAGGGTGACATTAGGGTCAATGTCAGCGAGATGCAGGTGGGGTTGAAGCACGTCTAGTCCACTCGCGCCATTACCTCCAGCAATACCACCTCCAGGGAGGACCTCCAATGCAGGAACCTCGACACGGATCTTCAACTCAGCGGACAGGAACTCGCGAACTGAAGGGCTGATAGTGCCAGCGCCTTTGAGAACCACCAACGCACGTGGTTGTGCAACACGGAGGTAAATGATCTGTCGTGAGGCAGGATAGGCAGGGTCTGGGTGGTTAAGTTCAGGAAAAGGAAACAGGTGATCAAACTTGAGAGCTGACCGATGACTGAGAACGTAGCACCAGCTTTCAGTACAGCCATCACAGCAACGACGAGATCGACGCTACGGTGCGCATAAATCATGACAACCTCTTCTCTTTGAACACCTTCTTTGATCAAATGGTGAGAGAGAATATTGGCAGCATGCAAGATGTGGTTGTACGTGAAAGTGACGCGTTCCTGGATGTCGGTAAGGGATGCAGCTGGAATGCTCTGGATCACACAAGGCCGGTCAGGCCATTGACGCGCATTCCGTGAGAAGACATCAGTGATAGCACCCTTCCATCCGCACCAGTTAAGATCGGCAGTGGGGTCGGGGAGCTTGACTCGCTGTGCGGGCGTGAGAAGAGGGACGGAGCCTACAGGTGAAAGCGGGACAGCGGCAACCTTGCGAAGGAAGACCGAAAGTTGATCGATGATAGAGGTGATACGACTTGAGGTAAAAAGCAGCGAGTTGTAGATAATGCGGAGAGAGATTTGCGGCGCCAGGGCCGAACGCGTAGATACTGGGGGTCGGGTGACAAAGATTGTGAGATCGGAGGTCAGACTTGTTGATCGAATAAAAGTGTCTTCTGTCTTATCGGTTTCATCAAAGAAACGAACACGGAAGATGGGAGATTCGAGGCCTTCGTCCTTGTCCTTGTTGAGTTCCTTTGTAAGGGTTTCAAAGGGCACCGCGTCGGCTTCAGCCTCTCTCTCGACCTGCTGCACGCGTCGCACGACGGCCCAGAATGGATCTGTTGGCTCTACTGGTAGGCGTAGAACCAGAGGATCGCGCTCAGTCGCAGAAGAAGAGCCAATCACAATATCAGTATCGCCCGTGTAGCGATGCAACATAACAGTGAACGCTGCCAATAAGAGATGGAAAGCTGAAGGCCGGTTTTCGTCAACACTATCGTCATCGTCTACAGGTTCGCTTTCACTGTAGAGTACAAGCTTGAGCAAGCTCAAAGATGTTTGTTCTGAAAGCTGTGCGACATGGGCTGCCTCGACGACCTTGTTAACACCTGTCGGTCTCGGATAATCAGTGGGAAGAGATATGGAAGGCAGATTCTGCAATCTTGCCACAACTCTGGCGAGACGTTCATCCGCCATTTATGTTCTTGAAGCGATATTTTACTAGACGAAGTGTGGACTCGAGATAAGTGATAGATCTAAGATACACAAATTTTTGTGACCTCTCGCTTACCTCAGATTCGTCGACCGAGAATAACCGAAGACGCATTTCGACCAATTTTGACTCCGATTGGATCATTGGACTGACAAAATTATGGTTTGTGGTCAATCATATACCAGACTTGGGCGCCTATTTCTTGATTCATCTTTTGAATCTTAGCCTGTGGCAGAATGCAAAACTTAGAGATCGTCCTGTCTTTGTCTCAGTGCGACTCTCTCGCCAACACCGGGTTTGTGGAGGATGTATTCTGCCGAGTATTCACCGCCCGCCTAGCTCAATCGGATAGAGCGTCAGACTCTTACTTATGGTCAAGGCCGGCAACGAAAATCTGAAGGCTGCGAGTTCGACCCTCGCGGTGGGCTAATGGTCTTGTAATTCACTACTTTTTTCTTTCCAGAATTGATCAAAATTGGTTCCCTTATCGATTTATGAGTCAGAGTGAGTCATACCATGAGCTCTATGGAGAACCACAATTTTCTCGACTCTGCTAGATTGTCCATTGCCAATCAGGTGTCCCGAACTTTGGGAGTACCTCTGGAAGCTGCTCTAGATGGTGTTGACTTTGGGAAGAAAGGTAGCGACCTGACTGTAGCTGTCCCGCGATTTCGTTTGAAAGACAAACCTGGCACATTGGTTCAAAAACTTATCTCTGAGGTAACTAACCCCCTACTATTTCGCATGTTTTGTCGTTCACTATAAGATCAGTTTCAAGCAGACGACTACGTCGAATCCATCGTCGGAGATGGTATCTTTGTACACTATCGATGCCACACAACGAATATGATTCGATCATCACTGGACATCATTCACAAATTCTCCCAACCAACAGCGACACATCCGCATGGTTCATATGGTACCAACGACTCAGGAAAGGGCCGCAAAGTTGTTATTGAATTCTCGTCTCCGAACATCGCTAAACCTTTTCATGCTGGGCACCTCCGAAGCACAATTATCGGAACTTTCTTGTCAAATCTTTTCGAAGCAAACGGTTGGCAAGTCGTACGACTTAATTAGTACGTCCGTCCAACCACCGTCGTCTTGATCGCGTATACTGATATTTATCCATAGTCTCGGTGACTGGGGAAAGCAATATGGTCCGTCGTGCCTCAAATACAATGAATGTTGTTTCTCGACTTCTTATAGGACTTCTCGCGGTTGGATATAAGCGTTATGGTTCAGAGGTCGAGCTTGCTGAAAATCCGATCATGCATCTCTATAAAGTATATGTGGCAGTCAACAAGGACGTGGAAAAGGAAAAGAATGCAAGTGCAGAGAAGAATGCCAGCGCAAATAAAGAAAACGAACAAAAGAAAACGAATGTGGATAAAGACCATTCTGCTACAGATGAAGAAGCTAAACTTCTCTTCCGTAAAATGGAACAGGGTGCGACCAGTCTATGATCAGATGACGTAGTGACTTCTGAGTCCTGACTCAAATTTCGTATTAGGTGATGAAGAAAGCCTCGCATTATGGCGTCGATTCCGGGACTTGTCGGTCAAAGCATACGAGAAACTTTATGAACGACTCAATGTTCGTTTTGATGTGTATTCTGGCGAATCGCTGGTAGCATCAGAGGGTATTGCTCGGGCGATGGAAACCTTGAAGGAGAAAAATCTTCTTACGACCAAGACACTTGAAGAAAGTCAACGAGACCGAATCGATACGTTCGAAGCTAATGAAGAAGACAGGACTACGAATGAGGCATCCAATGCCACCGACGCACCCCTCGCGCTTGCAGTTGATTTGTCGGAATGGAAGCTGGGAAAACCTGTTGTTCAAAAAGCAGGTCCGTGACGTTCTCTTTTTGACAAAACTATCCTCAATCAACAATGAAAGATGGCGCCACCATCTACATCGTGCGCGATGTTGCTGGAGCTCTGCAACGATACGAAGAGTACAAATTTGACAAGATGATCTATGTCGTCGGAGACCAGCAAGATCTGCACGTGGCACAGTTCTTCAAAATCCTCTCTCTCATGGGTGCGCCATTTGTCGACCGGCTTGAGCATGTCAATTTTGGTAAAATCCATGGCATGAGCACGCGAAAGGGCGAGGTCAAGTTTCTGGAAGATATTCTGGATGCAAGCAAGGAAGCAATGCTTGCTCAGATGATGAAGAACGAAGAGAAGGCGAAGGAAATCAGTGATCCGTCTTATTACAGTGATCAGGTCGGAATGACTTGCGTGAAGATTCAAGATATGCAGGCTAAACGGTGCATTCCCCCATCATATTGAAAGCCGTTGTTTAATGTAGACTGATTATCTCCTGTCCAGTATACACTCATACCACTTTGACCTGCAGCGCATGACCTCCTTCGAGGGTGACACTGGTGCTTATTTACAATACGCCCACGTCCGCCTCTCTTCTATCCCCCGAAAGGCTGCCCCGACACTTGTCCTTCGCGATAATCCTTCCCTCATTGACACGTCTCTACTGACAGAACCAAAAGCTCGTGAACTTGCTTTCTTGTTGGCGTCCTATCCTGATGTCGTCAAAGCTGCCCTGAGGAACTATGAACCGTCTACTATCGTGTCTTATTGTTTCAAGTAGGATTCTTATCATCTTCTTGTTGCAAAAGTTTCTGACTCTTTTGTTTCAGGCTAAGTCACGTTGTGAGCTCGGCTTGGGAGACACTCATTGTCATCGGTCAAGATGAAGAGGTTGCACAGGCTCGATTGTTATTATTTACCTGTGCACGCTTCGTCTTGGCAAGCGGCATGCGTCTCCTGTCTTTGACGCCAATTGACAGGATGTGATTCATTTCGAGGTGTATATAGGTACGATCTTGCATGATCTACGTATGTTCCGAAGAGATACACATGTACCAAATTTCAGACCAACCCGAAACAAATTCAATACAAAGAAAGCAATGTAGGAAGGGGAATGGTGTTATACAACAGTTCAATCGTGCTCCAGAGCATGCTCATGACTGCCAAACCTGGTAGGGTATGCCTCTTGGTGTCGCTCAAAATCTATGCGGCGTTTGAAGAACCGCCCGCAACACGCATATACGGGATGGCGCCGGACATGCGCCAAATGGTATCTCAAATCTGCCAGCGAATTGAGACGATAGTTGCAGTATCCGCATGTGAGGCTGCGAATCATTTCTGTTGTGAACCAATGTCTGTCAGACACGAAGGCTTAAAGAGGGTGGCTCAGTGATTATGATGAGGGTGAGATAAAAGAAATACCTGGATCGTTAATCGAATGCATTTCATCATGCTGCGCCACAGGTTGACGGGCTTGTGGAACTAATGGTGCTGCGTTGACAAAGATAGCCTGGCGGGCGGGTACAGGAGGCTGTTCACCCGCCAGACGATTTCGTTCTCTTTCGCGCTGTTCCAAGAGCATCTCCTCGTCCCACAGCTCACATGGGGGATTGCTCTTGCATTTGCCTGTCGTGGTCGATGGAGCTACATATGCAAGAAGAATATTAATATCTCAGTGTGAAACATGTCCAAATGCTCACATCCGCATTTGAAACAGAAATGGAAACCACATCGGCAGGTCATATGATTGCAACCATAGGTGTGCTCAACAATAACCTGGTGTATTGAGTCAGAAGAAGAAGCGGAATTGGTGTATCCATACCGAACAACTAGGGCAACGTCTCCATTGCTGTGCCTGAAGTTAAGGTATGAGGATCGGCCTTCGGGAACACTATATATAAAGTTCTCACTTTTGCTAGATCCAACACCGCACGATCTTCAGGTGACCGTTCGTCAGCCGGTAGCGCCTGGATAACTCAGTACCGTCGTCCGAATTGGTTTACAAGATGGCTGCACTTACTTGATATTCCTCACAAGTGAGACCTATAATGTCACGAAGTCATTATTATTATGTACAAGAAATCGATGGTAAGAATATTACCTGTATGCCAACGAGTCCGACATGGAATACAGATCGTCTGCGAACAAGATGGGCAGGCAGCCTGAGGGTCCTCGCTATCTGCATCTATCTCAAGAAGAGACGAGCATTTGGGATTTGGACAGAAAAATCGGGGTAGGGAATCAAGTAGTCTTTGATGATGCTATTTAAACAACACATCAATTAGCTTCAGAGGTAAGTGGTAAGTAGAACTATACCCATTGGACCATGCCATCTTCCCCAAGCACCCTTTGGGCAACATCATCGTCGATCCCTTCTGGCCACGCAATAAGAGGGCACTCGGGGCATCGAACGGGAAACACAGTCGTGCTTGACTTCCCTATGCCGTCCGGATCCAACTTACTTTGGATATATGACGTTAGGCAGGAGATACAATATGAATGTTCCTTCGGACACGGAAGTCGTAGACCGAACGGGAGCCTGTTGGACGAATTCGCAGAAAGGGCTGCAGTAATGGGCGAGTATGTCAAGATGAAGGCTTCCATGCAGATATTGCACGTGGGGTACGGTGTACTGTCTGGAGAGAGAATGTCTTCGTTTTGTTCCACCTTGACTACGGCGCTTGTAAACAGTTTTGAAAGGTCGATCGAAAAGATAAACACACTTGCAACCCCGTCAACAGAGTACTTCACGCGTTTCTTATTGTCTGGGGACATGGACCGAGATGCGAGCTGTCGACCCTTGCCTTTATTTTGTAACGTAAAGGGCCGATCTTCTTCTATCTTGACCCGTTCTCCATCTGAGAGAACATATATATATATAGTATGCACTGTAACGGTCCTGGAATAACTTACAGTGATCAAGTTTTATATCATTGCCGTCTTCGGAATTCAGAGTTGATGGGTAGTCATTGACGACATTCATAATGCTGCAGGAAAGGGCGAATCCACATTCCATTTGAGTTTTAGATCTCCAAGGCCACGCACCTTTCAACATCTTTGATCCGGTCAATGTCCCTTTGCCCTTCGTCATCAATGGCTTGGAGTTTGCGCGCGAATTCCGCGTCGAGGGTAATTTTCCTATTTCAAAGATCAGAGAAGGAACATGATATACGTACGAATAACGGTCCACCTCTCATTAGCAGCTAGTCTTTGAGCCAATTGCCAATCAATAGTATTTGTCGTGAAGGCTTCGTTTTGCACTGTCTGTGCATAAGCGGCGTCACTACTGGAAAGAGCATCGGAAGCGTAAAGTTCGAAAGCAAGATCTACGTCGATATCCAAATGATCTTTGGTCACATCTTGTTTTGAAAATTTCGGGATACGGCCGTGTGCGCGAGCAGATGTGGCGAGAACTTGATCAAGCTGGAGTTTTTCAGCTTGTCTGTAGGATTCTAGCATGGCAAGGTCATCTTGCAAAAGTTGCGAGATGAGTTGTTCGCTCAACACATCATGGGCAGCAACAGCCATGTTGTTGAACCTAACAGTGTCTTGTAAAGTATGATGTATGGAAGTATGTATTGAAAGAAAGTTTATGATCTGCGAAAAAGGGGCATCAAAAACCAAACGTGGACATA
>JAGGAS010000105.1:0-13139 GCA_017657355.1 Termitomyces sp. K1Ac | reverse complement strand
AAATCAACTCTTATTCATGAATTAATATCACTCTTTTTACAGTACTACGTCAACCCCGTCTCCTATGGTACGCTTTAAACACTTCATGAGGGTCTCCCAATCTCACGAGTTTGTTACAGCTTGGCAAGCATGCATGGAAAACGAGTTTATGCGTATTTCGGTAGGATTTTTTCTTCTCAGACCAAGAAGTCTCGTTGACATCCCTTGAGCTTACCTGTGACGGAAATTCAGTTATTCCTAGGAATGGATTTGGTATCACGAAATATCCGTAAGTGAATCAGGATTGTCCTCTATACACCTAACTGAACTTTACGCAGGGATGTTCTGGGACCTAACCAAGCTTGCACTCTGTTTGGCTCCACTAGTGGGAGCAACATCATTTCCGGAAAGGCTTACCTTAAGGCCGGTTATAACATCGACACCGCTGACCTTTGGCGTCGTAACTTCGTCGTCTTGATCGGATTCCTACTTGCTTTCCAAATCTCTCAGATTCTGGCTCTCGAGTTTTATCCTGTGAGTATCTTGAGCTTTTAGATTTGTATGTCTATTGAGGCCAGTGCAGCAATACGGCCACAATCTCTCGATCAACATTTTTGCAAAGGAAACTGATGAGGTCAAGAAACGTAACACTACCCTCAAAGAAAGGAAGCATCAACGTTCTGAGGACTTTGAAAAGAGCGACAACCAGGACAAAGAAGTGGTCGAACACGAGAAGTAAGCATGTTGCGCCACGCCAAAGTTGTTGGTTTTGACATCTAGTTTACAGGGTTGCTGTTCAGTCTCATAAGAAGACTTTCACCTGGGAGAACCTCAATTATCATGTCCCTACTCCCAGTGGTCAAAAACGTCTCCTCCATGATGTCTTTGGTTATGTAAAGCCTGGAACTTTGACAGCACTCATGGGTGCTAGCGGTGCAGGAAAGACGACTTGTCTTGATGTTTTGGCACAGCGCAAGAATATTGGTATCGTCACCGGTGATGTTCTTGTCGATGGCCGACCTTTGGATTCCGACTTTGCACGAGGTACAGCTTATGGTGCGTCACTTAGGTTGCATGCTCACCGACTACTCAGTCAAAATCTGCTACTAGCTGAACAAATGGACGTCCACGAAGGAACCGCCACAGTTCGTGAAGCCATGCGCTTCTCGGCATACCTTCGTCAACCAGCTTCTGTTCCAATTGAGGAAAAGGATGCCTACGTCGAGGAAATAATCGAACTTCTTGAACTCCAAGATCTTACCGAGGCTCTAGTTTTCAGTCTGAACGTTGAGGCTCGCAAGCGTCTCACAATTGGCGTCGAACTTGCCAGCAAGCCAGAACTACTTCTCTTCTTGGACGAACCCACATCAGGTCTGGATGCTCAGAGGTGAGGAAGCTAATCGATCTTTCTTTATCCCAGTTTCCCCCTGACGCCTGACCACTCTAGTGCATGGAATCTTGTTCGTTTCTTGCGAAAACTTGCCGACCAAGGACAGGCTATCCTTTGCACAATCCATCAGCCCTCCTCCCTTCTCTTCGAAAGCTTTGACCGTCTGTTGCTCCTCGAAAGTGGTGGTGAGACTGTATATTTCGGTGACATCGGTCAAGATTCACGAATCATTCGCAACTATTTTGCTCGACATGGTGCTGTTTGCCCTCCCAATGTCAACCCCGCTGAATACATGCTCGAGGCTATTGGCGCTGGCGTGACCCCAAAAGTTGGCGATCGCGACTGGAAGGATATCTGGCTAGATTCTGAGGAGTGTAAACAAGCGAAAGCAGAAATCCAAGTGATTAAAAAACAAGGATTTGAAAAACCAGTGACCGACAAAAAGACTATGAGCACTTGTACGTCATCCTGCACGTTGTCGACATATTTGTTCATTACTTCTCAGATGCAACCTCAATCATGTACCAACTGAGAATTGTCTCTCAGAGGAACATGTTGGCGCTTTGGAGATCTCCAGACTATGTCTTCACCCGTATCTTCGTTTCGGGGTTCATCTCGCTCTTCATCTCGCTCTGCTTCCTTCAGGTCGGAAATAGTTCAAGAGACCTTCAGTTCCGAGTATTTTCAATGTAAGTCCCGTTCCATTGTGAAGAATCCCTACCGCTCAAAGGAAGTTTAGTTTCTGGGTTGTCGTTCTACCTGCCATCGTCATGTCTCAGATTGAACCGTTGTTCATATTTAACAGACGTGTCTTCATTCGAGGTATGACAGGACGCATCTATCCCTCGACAATCTGCTTAAGTATGTCCTCTTTCAGAATCTTCAAGTCGAATCTATTCTCCGTATGTCTTTGCCACCAGTCAGCTTATTGGAGAAATTCCCTATAGTATCATTTGCGCCATCGTGTACTGGGTTCTCATGGTGCAATTCAATTTACCTCTTTGTTTTATTTGCATTTGGTTCATTTTATTATTAGGTCTACCCTATTGGCTTTGGCCAAGGCTCAGCTGGTGTAAACGGAACTGGCTTCCAACTCTTGATCATTATTTTCATGCTGCTCTTTGGTGTTTCTTTGGGACAGTTGGTCGCAGCCCTTTCTCCCAGTGTTCAGGTAATCTATTTGGGATCCAATCCGGATGAATACAAACTGAGACCTTTCCCCTTTCCATTCATTCAAGGTCGCGGTGCTTTTCAATCCCTTCCTTGCATTGACGCTTTCCCAGTTCTGTGGCGTCACCATTCCCTATCCTACCCTCATCAATTTCTGGAGATCATGGATCTATGAGCTCGATCCCTATACTCGGACTTTATCAGCTATGGTCTCAACTGAGTTGCAGTACGTGACAACTTCTTCAAATGATCTCACATTCTTACATTGGCGTAGCGGTCTCATTATCAAGTGCAAAAGTGACGAATTCGCCGTCTTCAATCCACCTTCGGGACAAACCTGTGCAGAATGGGGTCAAGCATTCGTGGATAAATTCGGGGGCTACATCGACAACCTCAACGATACAATTGCATGCCGATATTGCCAATATGCAGTAGGTGATCAGTTCTACGAGCCTCTCAACATTAGCTATTCCCTTCGATGGAGAGATGCTTTTATCCTCTTTTCTTTCTTCGGTAAGTCATGCATTTCCCTTTTTCACGCTATTTACCCACTAATATCCCATGCGTTCAGTTTTCAACCTTATATGCACGATCAGTAAGCAATGTTATAATAGGGTATGAATCATGGAACTAAACTTCTTCTTAGTCGCTTCTCGCCTGCTTAGATACGCCAAGCGGTAATCATAACCATCAGAATTTTGAACGACCTGCATAGATTTCTTTGTCCGTCCCCAATACCATCTGTAATCACGTACTGTTTGTCGCACATCTACACCTTCCACACACATGTAGCAACTTAGATTTTTCTTGACATTACATACACTTATTCTAAACATTTTTAACATTAGACGATGTGTATATGAGCTTACTAACAATGAACGTTTGAACGTTTGAACACTCGCTCCGAGTTAGTACCATATTTGATTTCCCACACTTTCCTGCGCCACGAGTCTTACCATAAAAGTACTGCTCATACCACGTCGCTACTTTTCTTAAGTGCATTTATTAAGCGATCAACTAAAGTCAACAACAAGCAGGAAGTCTGAGAGGACCGGTCCGCGTCAGAGGGTATATCCCAATCCCTTGGTAACAAGCTGTGATCACTTCAGTACGCATGCAAGTCGAGGTGAAGCGGGAGCCAAGCAACCCCCATCCCGAATCAAAAAAGGCTAAGATACATACAATGTGAATGGTAGTAATAGAATCACTAAACATATGAATATAACGGGAACTTGTCTGTGTCACGAGAGCAGACTAGGCTGATCTAAGATCCTGCAGTGACGCATAAGGGGTTTCCATAGCAGGAACAACAGAATACACAACGTACCAAGCCTTCAGGTCCTCCACTGTCTTCAAGAGTCATCCTTCCAGCCTCGATTTCAGCGGTAAAATGTTCTTCAAACTCCAAAACCATTCTGAACTGTCCTTTCTGAAGCGAAGCAGCTGTCGAATATTCCCAAATCTTCTTCATGACTGGGATGGCCTCCCGTATTTGTTTAGCAATGGGAAGAGTCATTTTGAGGGGACTTCGAGCGAACCAAAGCGCTTCGAGGCCGACTTTAAGGAACATAGGATGGTATTCATCGTCGGTGGGGTAAAGGTTTGCTCCTTTCAAGTAGTGAGTTGCCGATGCCAGGCAGAGTTCAGTGGCTTCCTCTTGGTCAGATGATGCTTGCGCCTTCCTCAGGTAATACCAACCCAAATTGCTGAATGATCAACATCAATGAAGGTATAAAGTGAGAGAAAATTTCACTTACACATGAGCATCAGCCACGGGATATACCCAGAACGAGCTGACAAAGCCCGGGTCAACCTCTCCTGTAGGAGGGGCTTGCTCTTCATCAATCAGTTCGCGTGCTAGAGTGGCGATTTCTTCCAAGTTGCTCTTTGTTTTTGACCAAGACTGATCACAAACATCAGCGGGAACGACTCTGATAAGAAAGATTACACACCGCCTGGAGGAGATTACAGTACAACCGCTTCACGCCACGTATGAATGAAGGTTCAAAAATAACACCACGGTCAGCGGTGGGGACATTTTTCCACACGCGGGACCCCCATTCAAGCATTTGAATAGCATCGGAAAAAAATTCAGCAGAGGCTCCAGGCGTTTGAAACGCGAACTGAAGATATCCGCGCATGATCCATCCACTACCGGGTATGACAATAAGTAAGGTGAGGGAGTAATATGAACTTCATTTCACACCGGACAGTGATCGCTAAAGCAGGACGAACGGCCCCCCATCCGAAACTCTTCAGCCTTTTCAGCGCATCGTTCTGAATTGACTTAGGACCACCGGTCGTCCATGCATTGGTCTGTTGCACTTCCAGTATCACTGAATCAATTGCGTGTCAATCGGTTTGCATCAACTTGGAGGTAACTCTTTACTTTGCTTGTTATACTTGTCGATAAAATCGCCACTAGTCAGGTGGAAGACACGTCTATCGCGCATGATTGCGTTTGACAATACAGTGATCACCTGTAAATGCGAGAGTGAGCAAAGTATGGCCAATTGAAGAGCCAATTCCGTACTTGATTCATTCCAGACATCATTTGCTGGCCATTGATTGTCTTGATCGTTAACTTGTCCATCCCGTCAAGAGCTTCTTTGAATTCCTAATTTACGCGTGTATCATGAAGAGTGACGCGTCACAAACACCAAGAGAGGCTTACCCTGTATGCAAACAAGATAACAAAACCCTGCCAGACAAAAGACATCAGTCCATTTCCAGATGCATGATTGAGGGGCATACACTGGACTTGATGTCTTTTCGAGCAATGAGTTCTTCTTCTATAGCCATAGCTCTCTTCCATGGAAGGTTAGCCAGGTGGTCAGATCCAGCGCTCGCACAGACATGGTCGAAGGTGGCAACCCTGTTTTTGTTCGCTTCTGCTTTCTTTAGACTCCCCTCGAACTGGGCTTTGAGATCTTGATCAGCTTTTGACAATTCCCCCGTAGATGGAAAGCAGCTCAAAGCTTGCTTAAAGGCATCGATGCTTTTGTCCCAGGAGCCCAGCAACTATAAGACGGGTCAATGGGCTAGATAAGGACATACATAGGCTATGATCCCCAAAAACCAAGAACTGACGAGATATCCGGTGCCTTGTCTTCCCCAAGCTTTTGCGTATTTTGGATCCAACTGAGTTGCCTAACAAAAAAAAATAGCGTCGTTCTCAAGTCGTTCTGAAAAACGCAGACAAGGAGACCTTTTCCGCATCGGTGACCGCGTCCAGA
The DNA here is from genome assembly GCA_017657355.1 of Termitomyces sp. K1Ac. Lineage (NCBI taxonomy): Eukaryota > Fungi > Basidiomycota > Agaricomycetes > Agaricales > Lyophyllaceae > Termitomyces > Termitomyces sp. K1Ac. Next base: position 7,364 of record JAGGAS010000105.1, on the reverse strand, counting down.
TATCTTGAGAATGATTGCAACATTCTTTCAGTTGATGTGATTTCGTGGAGCAGGCTACTCACCTTTTCATAGCTAAAGCACTCGCAGCGCGATTTGCCCACAGAATAGCATTCTTTGGGTCTTGCTTTATTGCTTGGGAATATTTTCCGTATGCCTCATTATACTTTCCAGCCTGATGAAAAGCGTTTCCTTCAGCTTTCAGGAAGTCCGCGATTTTTCTTGGAGAACTCGACGCCATACGATAAACGTTACTCCGATGAGCGTCGAAAGAACAAGGTGCGTCGTTGAATAATGAAAGCTATCCATACATGGAATTTTTATATCCAGATTACGTCTCCAGGTCAAACATGTAACGGCGATCAAAAGACATCTCAGATCTGCGGACAACCTTTTTTCTACCTACCAAGTGGCGTATGGTGTATGGAAGACTCAGAAAATATGTATAGTACAACTTTATTGCTTATTAGGTGCATGATGGAACTGAGCAGAATGTTATCATTAATTTGCTTCCGAGAGAGTGAAAGAACTTACAATATCACGTAGTTGAGACTGCGCGTCGTTCAGCTGTTTATCTAGGTATTTTGACTGGAATTGCGATTGAGATCTGTACAGACAAAAATGGTTCAAACAGGCAAACCTTTTTATTAAAATTTGAAATATCATCCGCCAGCTCCTTTTCTTGCGCTTTCAATTCATTCTCCATGGTTTTTCGGGGAACAAGCATGAACCTGCAAAAGATGAGCCGTAACGCTTGAGCTGGAAGACAATGGTGACATACATCTTCCCAACACCCTTGTACAAGTTGACATCCTGCTCTATCTGGCTGATCTCATCAATGGTAAGCTGTAGTATGCGACGCTCGCGATCTTTGGCAGCAGTCTGTTGCTGAGTGATTTGAAGAGCTCGCTGTGATTGAACCGCAGTCTGTTGGATTTGGACCAAGATCTGGACGCGACAGCAGCGTTAAGGAGATGTCAATGTCGAGCGAGACCGAACGAAAGACACCTTTCTCAGTGTTTCGTCTGAGAGGGACATTCTGACAGATGAAAAGGTCGTTTTCAACAAAAGTGAATTGGATGACAAGTCGTGAACAGAAACGTGACCGCAGTTGCAAAATATTCGCGTTCGACCTTCATCCCCTCTTTGGCGCTTGTGACGGCTCTCTCGTGCTCAAGTCCACAATAGCGTGTATTGGTTTTCTTAACACTGAGTTCTATACTGTGAATCTTAGTCTGTTCGTGCCATGGCTTCATTCGAGGATTATGATGAGTTTGGAAACTACATCGGTGCTGACCTTGACTCGGACGACGAGGATGAGATCCCGCAGGAACAGTACGGGCAGCAGCCAGAAACTGCTCCTCTTGAAGGGTTTGATGACGAGGCGCCGGCACAGGAGGTGGAAGAAGATGGGTTGATGGAAGTCGATGGTGGGTTGAATTTCTACCACTCGAATTCATATTGAAGTATCGTTTGAAAAGTTCCAACGCATAACGCGGTCATTCTACATGAGGACAAACAGTACTATCCGTCTGCGTCCGAAGTGTATGGGCCTGACGTTGAAACAATGGTGCAGGAAGAGGACGCGCAACCGCTGTCCGAGCCCATCATCGCTCCCGTCAAAGTGCGTAAATGGACAGTGGAGGAGAAAGATATGCCAGAAACACGGTTTGACAAAGGGTGCGAGGTGTTGAACACTATGAGGTATCTTAGGTCTGATGAACTGACAGATTTTTGTTGAACATGACTGGCTTTCCTGAGATGATTCGCAACGTCGCTGTCGTGGGACATTTGCACCATGGAAAAACCGCGCTCATGGATATGCTCATTTACGAGACTCACAAACTGACTTGGGATGCTGACAAGCCGGTTTGTGAAGCTTCCAAGTCCCAAACCTGCAACTAACATACCTTCCCATAGATGCGCTATACTGACACTCATGTTCTATCTCGCCAACGTGAAATATCTATCAAATCTTCACCAATCTCATTTGTCCTCTCCACGACTGCGGGAAAATCACATCTCGTGCATCTCATCGATACCCCTGGCCACGTTAATTTTGTTGATGAAGTCGCCTCAGCCATCCGCCTTGTTGACGGCATCCTGCTTGTAGTCGACGTTGTTGAAGGGGTCAGTCAATCCCACTTGTGCTCTCCCGACCTGCCTGATCAATACAATTGCAGTTAATGGTCGGCGCTGAGTCTATTATCCGCTACGCGCTGCAAGAAGGCGTGAAAATCACACTTGTCGTGAACAAAATTGATCGTCTCATCTTAGAACTCCGCATCAAACCTACCGATGCGTATTATAAGATTAAGCATACCATTGAAGAGATCAACACATTCATCAGGTTAGTGGCGCATCATTGTAGTCTGATGCCTCAACATCAACTAATTATTTCTGAAGCGCCATCGACCCGGACCCGGAACTGAGGTTGAGCCCTGAGAACGGGAATGTTGCCTTTGCAAGTACGGATATGAACTGGTGTTTTACTCTTCATTCATTTGCAAAGATGTACGCGGACACCTTTGGTACGTGTCTTCTCTTTCTCTCTGGATGATCTTCTAAATTGCACTTAAAGGTAAGCTGGACGTGAATTCTTTTGCTGCGCGTCTCTGGGGTGACATATACTTCAACTCCGAAACTCGCAAATTCACTCGTAAACCCGCCGATCCCGAACACACACGCACATTCGTAACTTTCATCATGGAGCCTCTGTATAAACTCTACAGCCACGTGCTTAGCCAAGAGACTGAAGACCTCAAGGAGACACTGACTGGACTTGGGATCCAGCTCAAGCCTGTCATGTACAAGATGGACGTGCGTCCATTGCTGAAGGTTATCTTGGATCAATTCTTCGGGCCTGCAACGGGGTTAATTGACATCATTGTGGAAAAAATACCTTCACCAATCGAAGGTGCTGCTTTCAAGGTTACTGGAATACCATCAGGTGTTACGTTGAGTGTTGATTATTATAATTTGTCTAGGTTGAGTCAACATATACCGGGCCCCAGAATACCGAGTTGGCAGCTTCGATGAAGGCGTGTGACCCAGAAGGCCCTTTGATGATTCAAATAGCGAAACTCTACCATACTACAGATGCGCAATCATTCCGGGCCTTTGGTCGTATTCTTAGTGGAACGCTGAGGAAGGGCACGCAGGTCAAGGTTCTGGGAGAGGGTTACTCACCAGAAGATGAAGAGGACATGATGAAGGCCACTGTTGAAGACATTTGGATTCATCAATCTCGGTGAGAATACTCTTAGCAGCTACGCTGTAATGCAATGCTAATTGCTCGATAGGTACTTTATCCCGGCAGATGAAATTCCTGCTGGCAACTTGGTCCTCATCGCCGGAGTGGACGCGTCGCTCTCCAAGACAGGCACTCTCGCCGCCATGGATATCGAAGAGGATCTTCACATTTTCCGACCTATCAAACATATGACAGAGTCTGTTCTTAAAATCGCGATTGAGCCAATCGCACCGTCTGAACTTCCGAAGATGTTATCTGGGTTGCGGAGCGTCAACAAGTCTTATCCGCTTCTGTCGACCAAGGTCGAAGAAAGCGGCGAACACGTCATTGTTGGGACCGGAGAGCTGTACCTCGACTGTGTGATGCATGATTTGCGCAAGTTGTTCTCCGAGATTGAGATCAAGGTGTCGGATCCAGTTACCAAGTTCTGTGAGACTGTACTGGAAACAAGTGCGCTGAAATGTTATGCGGATACGCCAAATAAGAAGTAAGTTCGTGATGTCACTCTATGGTGGGGTTCCATTGATCGTGCTCCACTAGAAACAAGATTACGGTGATCGCAGAGCCCCTGGAGAAGGGTATCGCAGAAGATATTGAGCGGGGCCGAGTGCAAATGCGTATGCCGGCCAAGGAACGTGGCAAGTTCTTTGAGGAGAAATATCAGTGGGATCTGCTCGCATCCCGGTCAATATGGGCATTTGGGCCTGATGAGAATGGACCGAATATCCTTCTGGACGATACACTTCCATCTCAGGTTTGTTATTCCAGGACACAGTTGGATCGGTAGTTGCGGATCATAACTTATTTGTGACTCTAGGTCGACAAGAAGCTTTTGGGAACCGTGAAGGAGCACATCAAGCAAGGATTCCAGTGGGGTGCTCGAGAAGGTCCTCTGTGTGATGAACGTGTGTGCATTACCATTTTGCTTCATGAGAAATGCTGACATGTATATCTCCCAGCTATGCGTAATGTCAAATTCCGGATACTTGATGCTGCTCTTGCCCAAGAACCGATTTTCCGCGGTGGTGGCCAAATTGTTCCCACCGCACGCCGGGTTTGTTACTCATCGTTCTTGATGGTGGGTTTACAATGTATTCCATGGGACAAAAGTTTCTGACTCATTATCATAGGCGACTCCCCGGTTAATGGAGCCTATCTACTACGTTGAAGTTCAGGCACCAGCGGACTGTATTTCAGCAGTGTACACCGTGCTTGCTCGGCGTCGCGGACACGTCACTCAAGATATTCCGAAGGCAGGGTCACCCCTGTACACTGTCAAAGCACTCATTCCCGTGATTGACGCGAATGGCTTCGAAACAGATCTGAGAACTGCAACACAAGGTCAGGCCTTCTGTCTGCAGGTCTTTGACCACTGGTCTATCGTCCCAGGTGGGTTCGATTATCTCCCACGGTCCCAATGGAGGTGATAGAATTGAATAGGTGATCCCACGGATACGAGTATCAAGCTTCGGCCATTGGAGCCAGCCTCTGGCCAAGCTCTCGCGCGGGACCTTGTGTTGAAGACGCGACGGAGGAAGGGCCTGGGCGAGCAGATTGCTGTGTCAAAATATCTGGACGATGAGTTTGTGGTATGTTCTACGGTTTTACGTTTCTCGGGCTCGGCTTAAATGATTCTAGCTGGCGTTGTCCGCCTCCGGACATGCAGACCTTCTTGGATGAGATGTACGTGTTCGAGTAGAAATGACAGTGTATATGTAGTGATCGCGTCCACGTGATGTGTGGGAGTTAGAATAATGCCACGTATGCTTTGTGAGCGGTATTTAGGACTAGGACCGTCGAAATTTCGAGTTATTAACTCTCCCTCGTGTCTTTTACTTACCCGGTCCTTCGTATACAATGCGAAGAGTAGCGCTCTCTGTCCTCGCCCTTGCTGCCACAGGCGCCTTGGCTTCCACAGAATCTGACGCTCCCAAACCCACGTTCACTGTCTGTCCCATTTTACATCCTACACGTAAATAATGTATCTGATATCATTTCATATTCAGCCTACTTCTATAAAGGCGCCTTTTGTTGAACAGTTTACAGAAGACTGGACAGAACGCTGGACACCCTCTGAAGCTACCAAGAAGACTCCTGTCGGCGGTGAAACCTTCAGCTACGTCGGCAAGTGGGAGGTCGAGGAGCCTCTTGTTTCCGTCATCGAGGGCGACCATGGCCTTGTTGCTAAGAGCAAGGCTGCCCACCACGCCATCTCTGCTCCCTTCGACCAGCCTATCTCATTCTCAGACAAGCCTCTTGTCATCCAATACGAGGTCAAGTACCAGAAGGGCGGTAACTGCGGTGGTGGTTATGTCAAGCTCCTCGCGGACGGCTTCCAGACCAGCGGCAAAGAATTCTCTGACACCACCCCTTGGGTGATCATGTTCGGTCCTGACCTTACCTGCCCCGGCACCAAGGTACATATCCATCTTCGCGCACTGTCTCTCAGGCTGAGTTTTCTTCATATTAGGTGCACTTCATCTTCCGTCACAAGAGCCCCAAGACTGGCGAGTACGAAGAGAAACATCTTAAACATTCTCCGAAGCCTTCCATTGCCAAACTTACCAACCTTTATACTCTTATTGTTAAGTATGTCCTCCACGTTTCAGCGCTGTTTTTTGTTTTGACAATCAACATCATTCAGCCCCGATAATACTTACGAGGTCTTATTCAATGGATCCAGCGAGAAGAAGGGTAACCTCCTCGAGGACTTCGAGCCTTCAGTCAACCCTTCGAAGGAAATTGATGACCCCGAGGACAAGAAGCCCGCCGACTGGGTTGATGAGCAGAAGATTTCCGACCCTGATGCCAAGAAGCCCGATGACTGGGATGAGGATGCACCCTACGAGATCCTTGATGAGGACGCCGTCAAACCCGAGGGCTGGCTCGATGATGAGCCCCAGGTTATCCCCGACCCTGGTAAGTTATACTTGATCATACTTTAATCTCTTTGAACTGACGTTGTTGCCCAGACGCCACCAAGCCCGAGGAGTGGGATGATGAGGAAGATGGTGACTGGATCGCCCCCACTGTCACCAATCCCAAGTGCACTGAGGCTCCTGGCTGCGGTGAATGGAAGCGGTACGTTTTTCAGCGTCTGCAAAACAAGATATCTGGCTGACGCCTCTGCAGCCCCTACAAGGCTAATCCTGACTACAAGGGCAAGTGGTACGCGCCTATGATCGATAACCCTGCATACAAGGGCGAATGGGCTCCTCGCAAGATTCCTAACCCTAACTTCTTTGAAGACCTCACTCCCGTCAAGTCTCTTCAAAGAATTGTAATTCCATTCGGTTCAATCTTTCTTGAAGTCGCTTATTAACGTCTTTGTTTCCAGGGTGGTGTCGGTATCGAGCTCTGGACCATGACTGAGGACATCCTCTTCGACAATCTTTATGTTGGTCACTCCATTGAGGACGCCAATGCCTTTGCCAAGGAGACTTTCGACGTCAAGAAGCCTCTTGAGGATGCTGCTAGCAAACCCGCTACTGACGCTGATGACGAGGACGACTCTACTTCATCCTGGAAGGAAGATCCCATAGGCTTCATCCGTGAGAAGGCTATCACCTTCATCGAGGCCGCCAAGGAAGACCCCGTCGCCGCCTTCAAGACTCAGCCCGAAACCGGTGCTGCCTTGGCTGCTGCTTTCTTCACTGTCCTCGGCATGGTTGCTGCCCTCTTTGGCCTTGTTGGTGGTTCTTCCCCGGCTGTTGTCCAGGTAAGATTTTTATCACATCTAAGAGTATTGTGCTCACTGTTTTCCTCTAGTCGACGAAGAAACCTGAACCTTCGGAAAAGGAAAAGAAGACCCCCGTTGCCCCTGCTGGTGACGAAAAGACTGAGGAGACCCCAGTAAAGAAGCGCAAGTAGATGGAAAAGGCGCGGTATTTGAGTCGGGCACACCTGGGAGAGGCCCCCGATGGACTGTACGCTACGCCGTAGGAGACTTTGACACCATGGGACTTGTTTTTCCTTGGTTGTAACATTGTTATTTACGTCTCCGATATTCCCAATGTGTGGTAGGTAATTCGTGAAATATGTACTAGCTACGGGTCGTAAAAACAGAATATCATTATATTCACCATGGATCAGTGAATGTCGTTTGAAGATGTTG
>JAGGAS010000103.1:0-15183 GCA_017657355.1 Termitomyces sp. K1Ac | reverse complement strand
TGGCTGGTGTAGCGGAATGGCCGGAGCCCAAGAACAAGAAGGAAGTGCAAGCCTTTCTGGGCTTCACCAACTTCTACTGGAGGTTCATTCAGGACTTCTCACACCACGCACGCCCTCTCTTTGACCTCACGGTCAAGGACGTGAGCTGGCAGTTAGACACATTTCTTGTCAGTCTGCTGATCTTTCAAAAGGCTTTGAGAGCATCTCATAAACTAAATATAATTTTAAGGTGGCCTTATCATCTTCTGACATTTTCTAAAGGCCTGGAAGTGACTTACAAACTGAATAAATTGTTGAGTTGCTGTATTAGCCCATATTTCCAAATAATTGAAGAATTTTCTTCACATTCTACACCCAAATTTACTGTTAGCTTTCTATACACAATATGTATACTTCTTTCTCACATTTTTTCTGGTGTAATCAACTCCTCATTACTCATATTGAAATCCACTTACATACTGTTATAAATGAGTAATCATGTTTATATATATATCTTGAGTCATTTACATCCTATAAATTGCTTTTCTTAATTTGTTTTTTCTAATATTATAAAAATATTGTGCACAAATTTCTTGCTAATTTTATAAAACATGTCATCACCTATCAAAATTGATTAGAATTTTGATATAACTATAAAAAAAATAGATGTCTTACATTTATAATTCACTCACATCAAACTATTTATTTTCAGATTTATAATTTTCACTCACATATGTATGACCAAACCATTGCAAACAATTCATAACAAATAATTGCTTTTTCCTCTTATTAGAACAAAACCTTTCTCTGACTATTTGAACTCACCACTCACCATATTTGTTTGATTAAAATCTGCACTTCAAATTTCATTTGAATACCAATGTTACAAATTTCACAAATTTCACCAGGAATACTTACTATTTAATAGCATACTTCATGCATAATTCAAGATTGTTCTGCTGAACTGAAACAAACAAAATCTTGAGAGCCACCTGGTCAAGAGATTCTGCTGTTTTTTCAATCAATATTTTTACCTGTTCTTGATGATTTCCCTTATCATCATACATCTCTAATCAATAATCAAATCAGCAGAGCAGAAGAATTAAAATTCACAATTCACTCACCTTCTAAACAGAGGTCTGCCTTGGGTGGAAACTTCAAACTGAACAATGAGGAGCGGAACTTCTCATTGACTACTTGTTCTGCAGCCTCACGATTTCTATCATCACTCAGATCCACATCATAGACCTGACTAATGAGATCATCAAATTTCATGAATATCCCAATAATGGGAACTGAGTAGTTATTTAATGTCAGTAGGATATGAAGATGAGCTAACGATGGACCATTTCTTGATTGTTCCTCATTGAAGAATTTCTTCTCTGTCTCGAATAAGAATCTTGAAATGTTAGGTTCAAAGCAGAACCTATAGAAAATCAGGACATGAGTGTGGGGTAGTCAGAACTAACAATAAAAAGAGACCATATGGCATGTAGTTGCTTGTCAGGATCTGTTGCCTTGGCATGCTTCTCAATGAATGTCTGAACTCGCTTAAGCTCAGTATCACTGCCAGCCTCAAAGCCTGGAGAGTCATGGAAAATGAACTGTGGGTTACTCTTGAATGCAAAAGGACGATTGACATCATGGATGCCACGCTGAGCACCAGTAAATCAATTAGTTGCATTCTCACAAAAAAGCACAGTACTGAGTAATCACTTCATCAGTTGGTTCCAACTAGGTCAATGCAAGTTGATGAACAGATCTTCAAAACAATGTAATAAACTCACCAGGCTCTTGCTGTTTTCATCATAGATGCAAGGTTCTTCAGTGGTGTTGCAAACCCGCTTCAAAAGCGTGGTCTTGCCAGCATTGGCCCGGCCGATCACAAGGATACAAAAGTGACGCTATTTCTGTCGAAGATTGTGTTAGAACCCAGGTTACACCTAGTAAGTAATCCTCAGTCAGATACCAATACAATTGACTGTATTCAGTCGTACCTAGTAAGTAATCTACGATACGGAATAGTAAGTAAATAGTTGAACGTCGATAGTGTAGTTGTAACGCTCACCCTCAGTCAGATACCAATACAATTGACTGAGGGTGTAGGTAGAGATAGGTGAATATATATAAGTTGGAGAACAAAGGGAGCTCTGTCCCTATGTGAAGGAGGGAATGTGAAGAGATATGATGTCAGGGACATGATCGGGGTCGAGGGTGTCATCATTGTGGGCGTCGGGCGCTAACACTCCTCCTCACCAGAGACCTCGCATCAAAAAGGTGACATCATCTCCTCCTCGTATGGGGTCATGGCGCGAGTTGTAGTCCTGGTAGGGCACGTAGTCGCGTGAATAATGGTGTAGCAAGAGCTTTGGTAAAAAGGTCTGCGGCGTTGAACTTTGTGTTGATGTAGCGGACGCATAACTCGTTGGACTGCACGCGTTCTCGTAGAAAATGATATTTGATATTGACATGTTTGACTTGCGAGTGGAGAGTCGGGTCTTCAGATAAGTTGATCGCTGCATTGTTGTCGCAGAGTATAGGGGTTGGCTCGGCAACTGCTTCATCGTGTCCTATAGCTTTAAACAATGATCGTAGCCATATGCACTCCTGGGCGCTTTCAAACGCAGCCATGTATTCGGCCTCGCATGAAGATGCAGCGACAGTTTTCTGCTTTCTAGCGGCCCACGACACTACTCCCGATCCGAGGCTCCAGGCATATCCGCCTATGCTGCGCCTAGTATCAAGGCAGTTTGCCCAGTCAGAGTCGGTGAAGCCAACGAGGTTAACCGGTTTGTCGCCGAGTTTGCCTCCTAGTGTGAGTTTGAGGTCGCGAGTTCCTTTTAGGTATTGGACAAGACGTATTGCTGCATTCCAGTGAATGGCAGTATAGTTGTCAACAAATTGGGTTAGTTGTCCAACGGTGTAAGCGATGTCTGGATGTGTAGAGATGGCTACGTAAAGTAGGCATCCAACGAGTGAGCGGTATGGTGTCCAACAGATAGCCTCAATCTCCTCCTGAGATAGGCTGTCCCGGTCTACCTTTCGTAGCTTGAGACCAGGCTCCATAGGAAGGGAGAGGGGCGTGGCATCCTTCTGCCCAAATTGTGATATAATTTTGTCGATCAGCGCCGTCTGCGATAGGCGCACGATAGATTTGTCTTGGTCCCATTCGATGGCTATCCCAACTACGAACCTGGGGATACCCAGGTCTGAGATTGTCCAGACGGTTTGCATTTGATCCTTCAATCAATCATTCTCTGATTTGCAGCTCGCAATCAAGAGGAAATCGTCAACATGTAAGGCCGCAATTGTCGTCCCCTTGTCGTTCTTGCAATAGTAAATGCACGACTCGCACGCGAGGCGCGTGAAACCCCATGATGACATGTTAGTATTGACCGTGTGGTTCCATATTCGTCCTGCTTGCTTCATGCCATAGAGGCCACGAAGTAAACACCACACCCAGCCTTCCTTACCCGGTTCTTCGAAACCTTCGGGTTGCTGCATGTACTGTGTTTTGTCGTCTGGGAGCAGCCCATAAAGGAACGCCGTCTTCACGTCGATCTGGGTGGCATCCCATCCTTTGGCTGCAGCTAGATGGAGTAGGATTTGCCATGACTCCATGCGTGCGGTGGGCGAGGTCGTCTTTGTATAATCCTTACCATATACTTGTTCGTAACCTTTGAAGACCAGGCGTACTTTGTATCGTACTGCCTTCCCCGTTTCGTCTCGTTTAATCTTGAATACTGGGCGCCCTTTTCGAACTTTCTGACCAGCGGGTACTTTGTCTCGGGGGATTAGTTTGTAAACTCCCATGTCCTTGAGGGACTTTAATTCGTCACGATATGCTTCTTCCCATCGCTTCGCATCCACTGATTCTTGGGCTTCTCTGCATGTGCGAGGTTCGTCATCTAGGTCGATTGATATGGGGTCACCAAGTGATTCGGCCGCAGACAGTAGGTACTCGATCTCACCCATCGTTGCAACGTTCGCCAGATCTGGTATGTTTCCATCGTCTGTCTGGCTCCTCCTGTCTTGTGTGTGTTGGTCCGACGTTATTGGAGCGGTCGTGTTTGTGTCCCCTGTGTCAGTGTCTTGCGCCACATCTACAGCCTTGGGTTCTTGTGCTGCGTCCATGCGCTGTCGTTTTTCTGCTCTGGCTGCCCGTATTCTGTCTCCAGCCTCTTTTGACTCTAGGATGGCTCGCTCCAGACGAGTGGCTGGCAGGTTTTCTGGGGCTACCTTTTCTGTTGGTACGGGGATTTGACTGGACCAACGGGGACCTGGCGGTTGCTCGGCCTCCACGTCTGGGCTCTGTGGCTTGGCGTCAATGCTGTCCAACACTGGAACGTCTTCATCCGAGTCGTCGACGGTGAATGGGGTGGAGATCGATGCGTTCTTGATTTGATTTATCGAAATCTGTTTTATAATGTCTCGTTGACTGTTGGCACTTGAGGGATCGAGTTCTCCTGCAATGGGGTGCCTGTCATGTCGTTCGAGGAAGCGTACATGAAAAGATTTGTAGACTTTTCTTGTCCTGGGATCGTAACATCGGTATGATTTGGAGTTCAGACCGTATCCTATGAGGACACATTCGATACTTCGCGCTTTTAGCTTTGGGTTATGTTGGTCGAGTATTAAGACGAATGCGCGGCAGCCTATTTCCTTCATATACGAGTAGTCGGGTGTGCGTTTATACCAGAGCTCGAATGGTGTCTTCCCGGCCAGTGATTTCGTCGCCGTTTTCGCATGCAGGTGTGCCGCCGTCATGTAGAATTCATCCCACAATGATTCTGGACATTTAGCCGCAAGTCTCATGGTCCTAGCCTTCCCTAACAATGTCCTATGCATTCTCTCAACGCGTCCCATATGTTGTGAGGTGTACGGAGCGCCGTATTCATGTCTTGATCCTGTTTCGGCTAGCCACTTTTCCATATTGTGACTCTTCAGTTCACCATCGTGTCCTGTTCTGTATATCCCGACTCGTTTGCCGGTTTTGCGTTCTCAAGTCTTCTCCCAGACTTGTAAGGCTGGAAACGCATCACTTTTAGACTTAAGAGGAATTGACCAGGGCATGTTAGTGTAGTCGTCGACGATGTCCATGACGTATTTATTTCCGGTACGAGATTGAACATGCATTGGACCAGCTAAGTCTATCCACACGACCTCTAGAACTCCCGTTGCCCTACGCCCTTCCTCCCGCACCTTGGGTACCGGCAACCTCGTCTGTTTGCCAAAAATACAGAGGTCACATTTTGGTTGTGCGTGGAGGGAAGCGGATGGCGTACCTGGAAGTAGACCTGCGCGGGCCATCGTAGCAACCACCTGGTAGTTCGCGTGGCCTAGGCGCCAGTGCCAGGTGTCTAGGTCGACTGGAGTGTGGGCAGACAGTGCGTTTCCAGCCAGTGCAGCCTGTAGGTCCAACGTGTAGAGACGTCTCCCTGGGATGAGTGGTCCTGTGGCGAGGAGTGTGCCGCTGTTTTCGTCTAAGATGGTGGCACCCGTGCTACTGAATGTAATCGACGTGTTCATGCCGGTCACCAGCGCCGAGACAGAGATGAGGCGCACGGTAGAGTCTGGGATGTATAGTGCGTTCTCGAGTACGATCTCCGCTTTGTTCTGGATGTGCAATCGAATACTGCCTACGCCAAGGGCTTGGATGGAGGTACCTCCGACCCCCCTGACTGCGCGAGGGGGGATGGCTCGAAGCATGAAGAAGTTGGATTGGCACGGGGAGATATGTACTGTTGCGCCGGAGTCGAGGTAGAAGGGTTTTTCATTGAGGGATACCAGAGTGGTACGTTCGTCTTGATTCAAGGGGGCTATTGCGGTGGTGGCAAGGATTGTCTCGCAGCTCTGAGTAATGTGGTCGTTCCAGTCAACGGAGGTCCTCATGTCTTTGCCGTAGTCGTTGAGGTCGTCCTCGATTGCCATAAAGCCTTGGTACTCGAAGTACTCGGTGGAGTTTGTGGTGGCAGTGGACGCAATTCCTGCGAATTTGGTTGGTTTGGAAGCTTCAGTTTTCGTGGCTTCGAGTTGAATTTTCTGGAGGTGAGTGGCATCGACGATATACGCCTGGCCATCGAGTCCTTTTACCGTGATGCCGTTCTTCGATGTGGCTCCTCCTGTCCTCGCGCCTCCTCCTGGTTTTCCTCCTCCTCGTGCGGCTCGACGCGCGGTCTTCGATTCCTCAATGGTTCTTCCCGCCATGCCTCCACCTGGCCTGATGCACCACTGCTTGGTGTGGCCGCGGCATGGGAATCCGAGTTCGAAACATAGCTCGCAGCACGGATATCCAGGTCCATGATTGTGAGTGTGGTTCTTGTGGTCTTTGGCGATGAGGGCGGTGTCAGTCGACGAGGTTCTGGATAGGTTCGCAAGGCTGTCAATAGTTCAAAAGAGGTTGCGAATGTCGGCGGATCTATATGGCTTATCTTTCGTGGAATTGGCAAGTCCGCGTGAAACCTGAGTCTGGACAGACTCAAAGGATTTGTCATTGATCGAGTTTAAGAGTGCGATACACTTGAGGAGGTCTTTGTCAATGCTGCCGATAGAGAATGCGCGGTCCACAAGTTTGCATATCTTCCTGGCTGTGTTTTCAATCGGCTCGGCGACAGGGACATACGTCAACAAAGCTTCGCGGATCAGCGCGACCTGCTTGACTGGGCCCTCGTGTTGCGCCCTAGCTTTCAAGACATCGTAGCAGTCTTTAGCCGTGCCGTCAGTTTTGAGCCCTTCCTGCTCGGCTTCTGACACAGCGGCACGGATAACACCGATGATGAGATCGTTATTAGAGAGCCAATTGGCGTATGCAACAGGCTCGGTGTTCGGATCGGGTTGCGAGATTAGTCGATCAGGCTTAGTTTCCGGTGCGAAGATGTAGCGATCTAGCCCACTCTGCTGCAAGAATATTTTGAGTTTGATCGACCACTTGGTGAACTCGCCCGTCGTGCGATCGAAGGGGCTTTCAGAGGCGGGCCAATGTGCGTTGAGTTTTGCAGGACGGATGCGAGGGTAGGCGGCGTCGTTAGCGAGCATAGAGGTGGCGGGGGAGGCTTTGTCTGATCCCATAGTTAGGGGCAGGGTAAGGAGAACAAAGAGATTTTTTTTTGAGTGTTACGCGTGGAGAGGATGTGACACGCTAAGTAGTAGATGCGATCGATTCGGGATTCAGGGTCCCGACGTGAAGAGTGTGATATGATGGAGGTGCAAAAGAACTGGGAGTAAGCGTCGTCTCTTCTAGAGTGCGCAGCAGCAAATGCCCATAACCTGTTAGAACCCAGGTTACACCTAGTAAGTAATCCTCAGTCAGATACCAATACAATTGACTGTATTCAGTCGTACCTAGTAAGTAATCTACGATACGGAATAGTAAGTAAATAGTTGAACGTCGATAGTGTAGTTGTAACGCTCACCCTCAGTCAGATACCAATACAATTGACTGAGGGTGTAGGTAGAGATAGGTGAATATATATAAGTTGGAGAACAAAGGGAGCTCTGTCCCTATGTGAAGGAGGGAATGTGAAGAGATATGATGTCAGGGACATGATCGGGGTCGAGGGTGTCGTCATTGTGGGCGTCGGGCGCTAACAGATTGGCTTCAGTGTACATGTCGTTCATAGTAGATCTGTGCTCGATCGATATCGATATCTCAAGGATGATGGTGGTTGTTGGTGAAGTTTGAAAGGGCTGTGCAACGGCTATGCCCAGCTCACATGAGCCTGATTCAAACATGGAAAAGGTTTCTCTCCTGCTTCTCCATGTTCCCTGGGAATTAAGTGCTTCTTGCAGACGTTGTGCATGTCGAAATGGGTTAACTTTCAGTAGAATCCTCCAAACGTGGCACGACAAACTCGTCTTCGCGGTCTCGCTATGCCATCGTGATATACATCCATATTCTACATGTTAGAACTTAGGGTATGTCAAACGTCTTCTCTTGCCACTGTGAGGTTGAGCAGATTTCCCTGGCATACGCCATTTATATCCATAGATCGACCCCCACCTCTGAGCATCAGGAGTCAGTCAGGCCCTCGAACAGGACACAGGCGGGGCTATATGGGGTCAAATACTCACCACCTCGATTGGTATCGCATGTTTGACGACTATGTATCGGGACCGGAGCGGGAACATGGGGGAGAGTATACTCTTCAACCTTGAACTTGATGCGAGTCCTTAGTGGGCGGTACCAAAGGCTCGTCTTCGGGCTGCACGAGAGTCTCGAAAATCAGACGGCACATTGTGGCTGGCTGAACAAACACCCAAGTTGATGAACTCGATTGAATCGATTCCTTGAAGCTCACTAGCAAGGTCTAGTGGACCCTCAGGAAGATTCTCTGAACCCATAAGCATAGCTTCATGGGCGTCCGCAAGCGCTCAATACGGAGGTACAATTGGTGGATGGACTGGAAGTGAGAGGAGCCAGGAGGTGGGGATGGGGGCGGTAGATGGTGTATATAATGCCTTCGTCGCGAGACTCGGATTAAGCTCGGATATCCAAATCGGTGAGAGTAAGAGGGAATAAGTCCCGTGTATCGGTACGATGTCTGCAGTTGTGCCGGGTCCACGTTCGAGAGTGTCGAAGAGAATGTCGGAGAAAAGAGTAAAGCATTCGATATCGAAGGAGGAGGGTGGAGGAACGTCCTTTTGGAAAACAGTTTGGAAGATGGGAAGGCGGCATTGCGACTACAAAGGTATTGTACATCGGCCTCTGTATAAGACAAGGATAGAGCGCAGGGTCGGAGATCGAGGTTTCGACGTCGTCTTCCTCCGAGAAAGCCATCGATGAGTTGTACGTCGTCTACAACACCAGAGCTACTTAGAGTCGACGGCTCGCCGCCGCTCAACGGCTTCATCAGACTTGATTTCCGTCGACTTCGAGCAGGGGGATTACGAGCTCTTCATCATCTTGAGATGGAACGACGAAAGATCCGGCTATTGCTGCTCCAAGCCGACATGAGAACTGGACTTCTTCTGAGCGGGGTTGGTAAGGATTTGAAAGACCTCATAATCCTCCCTGTCCTCCTTTAGCTCATCCAGGTCCCGCTTTCCCATATCAAGCAACAATGCGTTCTTCGCGCTGGTTTTTCGAGTCTTCCGTGTTCGTTTCTACGCCGCCGCCGCTGCACAATGATGTCTCGCGGAAGATTTAATTGTCAAGCCTGAATTCTGTCATCTTCGACCCAGAGGCGACAGGGCTGCCCAATGCGAGCTCGGAGAAAGGAACAAGCGAGGTTTTGCTGTATTTTGCTTCAGTCCAAGTTACCTCTGCTGCAAACTGACAGTGACTGACGTCTTCGTTTGCCAGATGTCCTCTTGACTGAGCCTCTACCTTACTCTGCGAACATGCAAGTTGATGACACGCGCTGAATATCTACTACTGATTGAATCCGCCACTCGATAGGCTTTACATCGATACATTGGATACCACGAGTAAAAATACAGTATACAACCAAAAAGGACCAAAATCGCAAATTCAAAGGTAAGATAAATGCGAAACGAGCTCAGTTGCCACTTCAACAGGAGAGGAACAGTACTCATCGTCGGAACATTAGGTGCTGCCGACTTCAGGTTCTCACTGGCAGCAAAGTCCGCACGTACACTATGTATCATGTCCACAAAAAGAGGTGATCTTAATCGCATGAGGAGCTTTCGGACGAAGCCTTTCTCACCCCTACTCCCTCTCCAAAATTGGTGGCGAGGATGACTCGACAAACGGTACGGCGTGGTTGCTGGATGCCATGGCTTGCTCATGGTAGTACAACACTCCGAAAGGCTGTCGGGTGCCCCGGTTGCATGGGGCAGGGATAACCAGGCCCTCGTCTACGTCTTCGTCTTCGTTCTCGGCAGAGCTGTTCTGGATGGCTATACTGGGCGGCACGTTTTCGTCTGGGAACGTCGCGGACAGAGTAAACTCGGCCCCTATCATGGTTGCTCGAACTTCGAAGACGGCGGGTGCGGTTGTGGTGCGAAGACGGGCAGTCTTGCATTTTAGACGAGGCCAGGAGTCCAACACGACTGCGGAGTAATGCACTGGTCCTCGATGACTCCATACCTCGGCCTCGCAGGCGAGACACGTTCCTGTTTCCCTACAACTGTCGTACCACGTCCCAATTCAAATAGATCCTTCGAAAGACGAAAGTGTGGATTGTGAGATAATGCCCGCGATGTAGGTGTTTTCCTTCGGCAGTGACAAATAAAGCCCCTCCCAAGGTATCTGTGATGCCTTGAAGACAAAGTGTGCGTCAATATAATTTTATCAAATAACCCCATTGACCTCAACAAATACGTTGCCACCCATTTGTCGGGCGCCCGCCCTCCCAACCATCGGGATGGTGCGTCGGGCGCTGATCATGGCTAAACTCCAAGAATCATGGGGTTGGGTGGCACGGTGCCTTTGTCCAATCCAGCAAAGAGAAGGAGAAGGGTATCTCAAGTCGGAGCAGGTCTCCCTGTGACACCCTCGGGACAATTCAATTGTAGTCGGTCGTTCGAAGACGATTCGGGGGGTCGTAGGTTCGGAGTCATGGTAGAGGTGTAGAGGGTTAGTGGGGTGCGTAGCGCGTTCAAAGGGAAGTGACACTCACGTTCGTTGTATATAAGATCTCCCAGGGCTCCAGGCCGCCATACGTGTTCACTGAACAATCACCGTTGGACGCGCGACCTCAGGCGACCTCCCATATTCCGACCCTTCGTCGCATTTAATGATTTTTCATTTCGACCACACGGTGTATTCCGACCCCTTTGTCGTCACATTTATGATTTTTCATTTTCGACCACACGCGTGCAGGTTTTCGGAACTTTCCTTGAACATGCCTTTCGGCGGAGCGGTGTCAGGCGGTGTCCTGCCTCGGGGTTATGAAGGGTTTGAGGTTAGTTGGTGGACGCCGGCGGTGTTATTGGCCATGGCCATTGTTACCTCTTTCGAGCCATTTCTTTTTCTCAATCTGCCATGCTTGACAAGATGAATCACAATTCCAAGAGCGGTAGCTGTTCTTCTTCTGCGGAGACCGTAATCGACTTTGCTCATTAAAACGAATCATTTAGGAGTCTACAACTATTGTTATACGTACGAGATGCAAAGAGAATCCAGAATTTAACCTAGTAACCACTACCAGGTCAAGGAGTTAGGCAAGTAGAACGCCCGCCAACAACATGACTTACCAGGTACAACCCAACTTGGCTTTCAATTGGCAGCAGAATTCTTCACCTTCTTCCGGGCTCGGGACTCAGAAGACGGGGAAGTGGACAATGAGATAGCGGAGCCTTGATAATCTGATCCAACATGACTGTGAAGGATTCTATCGTTCCTCGGCGATGCGTCCAAAGGTGCAGAAGCCGACTCCTCTGGGTCAGTACCAGATTGAGAATGGAAAGGACGCCGGAGTTCCTCCAGCTCTTTCTTTCTCCTCTCTATGACCTCGGCCGTCTTCTCAAGATCTTCAGGATTTTCGGGTTGTTCTGCAAGCTGCTTGATAGTCATTTGTAAAGTTTTTCTGAGTGTCTTGTGGATGGTTTCGAACATCGGATATTGGTGCGCGAAACGCAGAATCTTCCACCACTGCCTCATCAAAGGTTTGAGAGGTTCAAAATATGGATGAAAATGGCAGATGATGGCCTGGTCGTAATCGCCCCGCTTGAAAAGTTTTGCCTTGTTATGAGCGAGGTTGTCCTGGTCAGAGGAGAAAAAACAGTAGTTGATATGTCGTAAATCCATGACGTCTTTGTTGTCCTCAACCTTGAACTCTGGCCGCAGCTCTTTGCGCCGCTTACCACCAGGACCTTCGCGAGTCATACAAATGTAGGTCATGCACCAAAAGAGGGCCTCAATATCATGCCGTGTATCATGCGGTGCCGTGAATGAGACATTTTCGACTTTCTCCATGTCATTTCTGGGATCTTCCTCGGGATGTGGATAGTGGAAGACAAAGATACGCTCAACATTTAAAACCTCCGGACTTGCAAATGGTATTGTAGCCTGGAGAATCATTAAGTACAAAAAGCTTGAATAAAGCGGAAGTTGAAACTCACGCTTCGCTTTGTTTCCTGAGGTTCGTGACTGGCTAAGTCTGGGACTTGAGTGTTCTGTGATCTAGTTTAATATGTGGCAGCTATATTTGAGATTAAAATCCACTTGACCTCGTCGCTCAGGAAGCCGATGTCCTCCTCAGTCATCTAAAATGCCATGGTTTTAGATTGAGTTGACGGCAAAAGAGATCTAAGTAGTCACCTCATCAGAGGGTGATGACTTTTCGGTGATGGTCTTGAGGTCTTTAAGATAGCTAACAGCATTGTCGTAAAAAGCCAGAGCATGAGCTGCACGAGGAGGGAGTTTGTTTCCAAACCGGACATCAAACCCGGCAAGAGAAATCTGCTGTCCTTCACTGAGAAACCAGTTCTCTGTCTGATGGATGACGGTCGGCTTCTTTTTCTCGACCACTTTTGCATAATCGAAGTCAATAAGACAACCCTTTGCGCCATCTCTGTCAGTGATGGAAGATATCAGGACATTTCCAATGCTGATGTCTCGTTGGATGGTTCCCTTCTGAAAATAAAGGAACTCAAGAGCTATTTGTATAATCAACGGGGGGTACTCTCAAAAAACTCAGACAGACGTACCCTCTACTATGTGATCGCATACCCGAACGAGTTCCAGGCGATCACTAAAGCGATGGAGGGCCCAACCATGGCTCTTGAATAACAGAGTCCGAGATAGCACCCGATCAGTAATATCAGCCTTATCAAAGTTAAAAATAAGGGGATGATGATCCGTTGCTGGGATGACGAAGAGGTAACTTTCTTGCTCCTCCGCACTCTCAAAGTTCTCTGCTTCTCGTTTTCGGTTCCCCTTCATGTTGGTCAATGGGGATGGATCTTTAAGCTTGTGTGTGAGGTTGCCACGAATGAATTTGTGGGTATCAATCATGAACCCGTCCACCTCGACGTCCTCGTGCGAATAAACACAGCCAATGTGGTACTTTTCGGCTTCGTTAGCAGGAGGATACAATTCTCCTTCCGGCTTTGCGGTTATCGGTCGCCAGCATTGTTTTAAGATGAAGATCTGTCAAGATTTGAGAACAGACTCGGTGAAAATCATGAGTGATACATTACTGACCTCATCAGAAGCTACCTTGCCATCTTTTAGCCGTTGAGCTGCCCAGACAACAGTCGCACGACCCTGCATGCATTCAGCTCGAACAACACTAAGGGCCTTTGTGGTAAGGAATAATCCTCGTTGTCCGTCAAGTTTATTGAGTTCATTGCGCACTGGCATTTCAAAGACCCATTGCCGGGCGTATGCATTTTCAGCATAATCTTCGATCTTGATATTTTCGCTGAAGGAATGCAAGGGCTCGGGCCTTTTCCATAATCTCATACTAGTATCCCAACCGAGCCTACTTGGTGGAAGTATCGAACATGCCAGAATGATTTGAATGAACTTTTTTGGTTCCTGAGGTGGCGTCGTCAACAATTGATAGTGACAGTCCAAAGTGATACACACCTCATGAAAATTGAATGATTTCTGCATTCCAAAAGCACCGGAACGGTCGACCACCCATGCTGCGAATTGCGTGCCTGTGAGCAGAAACCCAGGAACAAACCAACGGTCAAGTTGTTCTCGCAGGACCTGGCGAAGATAGGTCATCAATTGAGTTACGCGTGACAAGATGTCTTGATCATCCTTGCGCTTCACTTCGATGATTACGCTGACTCGCAGCCACCAGGCCAAAATGTATTTGATCAGTCTCTGGCAAAAAAGCATTTTATTGAGTTGTCAAAAAAGAAAGGAGATAGAAACTTACTGCTTCCCTGTCCTTCCCTTCGAGCTTGTTGAACTGTTCTTCCCACTCCGCTGCCTCGCCTTCCATGCCGAGAAGGAGGAATACATCTGGGCGAATCAAGCTGCTGGTCGTGTCTGGGGATTTTGTAGCTTGATTAGGGCTCATAAACCACCTGCAATTGTAATGCTTGCTATCCTCGTCGGTGTGGGCTTTTCTGATGGCTTCACAAACATCAATCAAGGGCGAGTAGAAGGTTGATTCCTTTGCCGACTGCTGGGGTATCGACCGCCATGTTTTTGTTTGCTTGTTGTAATGCTTGTCATGCACTATCTTCTCATAGACCTTGTCAATGAGTTCCGAAGAAACAGGGAAATAGTGGCTGATAAAACCATCAGTATCTGCGACAACACAGTGGGATTTCAGTTCCTTTTCAACCATCTTTTCAACGTCGGCTGCCAGGGTTCGTAAGCCAGCGGTTTGGACTGTAAGAGTAGGTTTGAGAGGTGTGTCTAGAGTGGAGTGATTATCTGTATAGTCCCCTTTAGTCATTGTGCGGATGGATAAAGTGGTCCTATATTGTAGGACAAACGAAATGACTCACTTTTAAAGTATCAAATATGGGGTTCCTCTGTCCCTCTATATGGGGATCCGACAAAAAAGCAGGGAACGTTGGCCACGTGTCAACCCCCAAAATCGGCCTCAAATTTGTGAAGTTTCTGACTCAAGCTTGTTAGAAAGCATCCATATGCCGCCACGCGTCGACTTACACTTTCTGTGGATTTGTATTTGGAGAAAGCAGAGTTTGAGCACTCACAGTGAACGCAATCTGGGTTGATATCAAGTTGATATGCGAAGACACGAATGGGGAACAATCGCAAAGGTGAGAACCACGTGCAGAATATTGGCAAAGGGTCTATTTTATACAACCCGGTTGATGAATGCTGGGTGAGTGGTAGCTAGAAAGTCTTGTGAAATCGACCAGGAAGATCCTAGGTTACTATCCTGTCAACGCTTAGCCCAGCCCAAGAACACAAGCAGGATGCTAGTGCGACAGCCCAAGATCAGAAATTTGAAGGTCAGGAACAGTCAAGATAAGCCAGATTTGAAGAAGTGGCTACCGGCGCGTGAAGAACACGAGGTGTTTCCGAATGTGTGGCTCTTCGGAATGGGGAATGTTTTTCTGTAGAAACACTGACAGGTTTGATCATGGTTCTCGTCCCAATATTCATCAGAGGCAGGCTTACCCGCTTTCCAAAAGCTTTAGAAATGCAATTTGTTGCCCGGCAGAGCTATCCACGCAAAAACGAATCAATTGAAACTTGAACTAATTTGAAGGCTGAAGCACATAACAGTGGGGACCGGCAATGCCTGCAAAATCCGGTTGTATTTGTAGTTGTTTAGTCCCCCATAAAAGATGACCTTTCAATGA
>JAGGAS010000101.1:0-15277 GCA_017657355.1 Termitomyces sp. K1Ac | reverse complement strand
TATTACCTTCTCCAAAATGGCGTTGGGGGGCGGTAAATGTTTCAAGGCGCCTTCAAGCGCTTGGGAATTGTATGCATTTATGATCTAGTGTCATTGATCAGATTGAGAACTCATGATGTCCCCACGGAGTGATTACTGTAGTATTTCGACCATCTGTTCACTGGGTGTGACGTGTGGACAACAGGTGTTCTGGTCTTCACTCAACCTGGTGTTCATACCTGCCAAATTAGGTAATTTTCAGGCACAAAATGGCTGATCTGATGCTATTTTTAGCTCATTTCGGAGGTCTTTTGGTGCGTGATGCGTGACAGATATCGTAAGTGTTCAGTTCAGACCCCCGTGATGACAAAGGAACATTAAGTAATTACGGACATCACCGGTTGCACGAAAAGTGGTGACATTATGACCCCAAGAGAACCCTTGTCAAGCAAGGGAAAACTTCTATCAAAAGTGCGTGCGTTCAACTTCGCACCACCACCTCAAGATCTGTAGGTCTATCAACGCCGCTGTCTTCAAATAGAAAAGGATCAAGCTGAGTCCGGCAAGGGCAATCTTTAAACCTCCACAATACTCAGAACCACCAGATTTTATCTGATCACAGTTACATCTTCCCAACTTGAAAAACCCCTTGCCAGTGTTTCATCTGACTCGAGATGGGCTGGAATTTGTTCTTCAATTAGATCTGACCTCATTCATCTTTGCTGAATAACTGTTGGGATCTAATACTATAGGTACTGGTCTGACAAGCCCCACAACCAGGACATTTTCCCTACTCCGTTTCAGTATAGAAGACAATGTCATTTCACATTCTCAAGAAGAACTATTATTCAAAGTAAACATTTGCTGAATTCCGGAACTTGTAGTACATATTCGTACATAGAGACAATGGCATTAGACCGAATAGGGAGATGAACACCTCGGGACATGAGGAAACTAAATGAGTTCAAGGCTAGAATTCGGAATCAGGTAGGCAGAGACGTAGCGGGCGTGTATCCACACAAGGTTTCTTCAGTAGGGATTCTAATGTTCTTGGAGGGAAATGCAGATGCACAGATACATCTTGGTGAGCTAAGCAACTCAGTACGTCAGTACGTGTCAGTTTGAGGATGGAGCCAGGGCAAAGATGGCGTTATGAAGCACATTATGGGGAGCCAAACACCAGTGGTGCATTGTGAGAAGTTGCAGAGGGAAAGAGCATGTTGCACTCTTGCCAACAGACTTAAATAAAGGTCGCATGAGGTTGAGAGCCTACGGGAAACCTCATTCACGTTGGTTGGACTCAGTTGGGGAGGGCAACGACGGTCGGCAACAAAAGAATAGCCCAAGAATCATTAAGTACCTACTTGCTTGTTTGAAGAGAGTCAAGCAAATGTTTTGAAGGTCACATGTTGCGAAGGTCCTGCTGTGTCAATAGCATTCATTCCCACACAAGCCGTACGCGCAAGTGTTTCCCTGCTCTTTGGCAAGCCTGACATCACCCGATATCAGGCCAAACAACTAAATAGGCGGAAACTAAAGGGGTCCAACGTTATGAAAATAGCTGTAATCAATTGAAGTAATCAAATGACAATGCCGGACATCATGAAATATGGTCGGTAGAGTATGTGGAAGGACGTATAGCCTATAGGCAGAGATCAACATTCTTATGCTGCTCAACTATGGCCTAAAACAAGGGGGGATGACTGACCACGGTGCTTGAGTTGACTGAGCAGTTGAGGCGTCAAGACAGTTTCCGAACACGTAATATGATGGCAGGAGTAAGGCCAATAACATGCATCAATCAAGATTGACCATCTCTTTTTTTTTTTTTTGGTAGTACCACGGAAGACTATAGACAATTAACAAAGTCAATCTCTATAACCAAGGGTAGGCGAAGTGTGCTTCGCGTCACGGTCTAAACAACTAAGTCTGGAGCTACCCCGTAGGAAATGCTCTTACGCACGATGTGTGGGGCTCGGTAGCTTGGTTGAGCGTTATTTAACCTATACCCACTAAAACCTCGGCTGCTTTTCTCCATGACTTCATAAGATCCGTATCCCTTGGTAGGAGATGCAACCACGTCGCCTTCACTGTACCACTGGGGAGTGCTTTCCCCTCAAAACGAGATCTGTCGGTGGCGAGGCAGTCGATCTTTATTCTTCGGGCGATAGCTGCTGTCAATCTGTTTTTTATCTCGTTCCCATGATGGAGCTTCTCTGGGTCGGCTCCTGCAATTCTCCACTCGCACCTAATCTTCCATACGAGGTGCGCTGCTTCGGACACTACTATCTTAGTAAACCTTCCCATAGCGGCGGATTTTCGGTCGCTACCGATTTCTGGCCTCGATATTAGGCCGCATCCCAGGATTTTACCCAGGCTGGGCTTCTCGAAGACGATGCCCCGTTTTTGGTGGATACGCTTGACCAGGTCCCATATCCTGTCTTGCCCGGAGGGTGGAATGGCAATGAATCAGATAAGAGGCTTTTTGAAATGTTACAGGCTATACAGTCAATTCTATATATTAGATGCCTTTAAGCACATGCTAACCGCAATATATCAGGGTCTCTGAATTACAAGGCACGTGACCAGGGCCACGCAGAACCAAATAGCTCGTTGCCTGGCCCTTCGCGCTCGTTGTTCCCCCGCCCCAGAGCGTAGCGGGCGGCGCCCCGTACATCCCCTCGCTAGGCGCGTGCTTTCCTGTGCCTTGCTTCCCCTTTGTTCCTGGATCGCATATCTGAATTTGCGCCCTCCTCGCGGACCAATACTCCTTCCGGTATATTATTTGATGCTTCTCAATTCTAATGTTTTGACACTCCTTCCGTTGTATGTACTTGGATTCTATTTAATTTTGAATTCCGTCACCTTCCACTTCATGGAAGCCATATGTCAAATAACATGTAAAACTATACAATAGTGGATTACCTTTAGTAGTATCACAGCATTGCAACGCGACCCTCTCGGGTACATCTGCTCCACGTCAAGGATATGATGATTACTGACCAATATTATTTTCCAGAAATCTTGATTTCCTTGAATAACACAGGGCCGTGACATGGAGATTTGTATCGCGGCATTGCCACACCTCTCGGTACATACTAAGCCGGTTACACCTGCTCCACGTCGAATGTGGATCTTGATTATAATTACTGACCAATATTATTTTCTAGGAATTTTGATTTCCTTGAATAACATAGGGCGGTACATACTAGGCCCCACCGTTGGCATGATCAACGGCATTGCCACACCTCTCGGTACATACTAAGCCGGTTACACCTGCTCCACGTCGAATGTGGATCTTGATTATGATTACTGACCAATATTATTTTCTAGGAATTTTGATTTCCTTGAATAACATAGGGCGGTACATACTAGGCCCCACCGTTGGCATGATCAATAGTATTTCTCATAAGATTTGATTTCTTTCAATATTGATGACATTGGATCGTGACTACCGACCCATATTATTTTCTAGAACCATTGATCTCTTTGAAATTTAATTTCTTTGAATGACATACGGCGATGACGTTGAAATGCCCACCCACGCTGTTTGGTCACTCAAGACACTCAAGAAATCAATGACATTAAATCATATAGTAACGACAATATCATAACAAGAAGGATCGAGAACGTTAGCCACACAAACGCTCGTTGCACGAATGACTACTTTTTTGTGCTGACAAACACACGTAAGCTTCCACTGCCGCAAACCATGATAACAAACTGACCGTGAGTTCTCCTTGCCCTTTCCACGCGGAGCAGTTCTGTGCTTGAGTTTTTCTGCTGGCTTGCTAAGTGGCCTGCCATCGGCATCAACAGTGAGCGGGAGGACTTCCTTGGTTCCTGGAGCCTTGCGAACGCGCTTTCCCCGGCCCGTCAAGTTGTCCGCGTCTGTCCTTTTTGGGGCGGTCTTTGCCTGACGTGTTTTGGCAGGCTTTGGCTTCTTCAGTTGCGGGCCATCGGCAGCTGCCGGTGGGTTCGGACGTTTCTTCAATCCAGCCAAAAGCTCGCTCCAACCTTCATCTTCCTCTTCCTGCGGAGTCGTCAAGCGAGAATGATCCCCGTGGGCAACGGTAGGGGGGACTTGTGTATAGAGGGTTGGAGGAAAGATGAAGCTAGCTGGTTGTACCGTGGAAAGACCGTCGTGGCTGTTTGATGTCGAAAGTTCGGGCGAGGATTGGTCAAGACCGTTGCGGCTGTTTGATGTCGAAGATTCAAGCGTCGAAGATTCGAGCGTTCGGGATATGGCTGATTGCTCCGGAACATTATTTGTTTGGCTCGCCTCCAATATCAAAGACTGGGACGAGGATGGTTGAGTAGGGAATGAGACTGGATTGGGTGCCGTAGATGGTGCCGTAGATGTGGTAGGATTCTCTGCCAATGGGGCTGGTACCGAGGTTGACAACGTAGGAGTGGGTAACAGCTGCGGATCGATAACTGATGTGTCAAACATCGTACTAGTCGGTTGCTCGTCCTCTGAATCTTCGAAATCTGACATCGCGTATTTTGCGGTGATATGGGAATCAACAATTGCTGATTCTGTTGAGTCAACATCGTTGGATTGGAGTGTACGAGCTGCGCAGACTTCAGGAGCTATGTCGACTGTTTAAAATACAAGCACAAAATGAAATAAATAAAACTCTACTCACGAAAGCAGGATTGAACAAATGATGAGAACGGTTTCAGCACGGAAGAGTCATAATCCTGGTGGGATGTTTTGAAGGAGTGATCGAGCGAGTTACAGCCAAAGTTGAAACTGTGTGAATTTGATAAGCACTCAATCAATGTCTTGTAAACAAAACAACATACGAGACTGTCCGAATCTGTCCGCCTGGGTAACTCGGATCCGGCCCACCACCTAAGATTGTCCACACCCACCCGGTCCGTTCATGTAACGTGTGATTGATCTGTTCCATCACATCAGGAATACATTCAATTGCCCTATAACCAAAACAGTGAGTGACAAAGCGACTTAAAAAAGGGGAACCAGCTCACTTGGAATAATCCTCGGCAGTGCGAACCACTCCCGATGGAGACGCGTCCTTCTTAGGAGCATTTTTGACATGTTCGAGTACCTCACGTCGAACTTCCTCCGATTCGCCCTCCCAAGCCTTTTTGATATTGCGTTTGACAAGATTGATAGTATAACGTGGACAGTCCCCCATTGTTCTCAGTTCCTCGTCTACCATTGGCTTGACTTTTGTGCTGTAGTATTTTGCCGAATACGCTTCCGTGACTTGCAGACGGCGCGAGCCTTTGGGGTTGAAATCAATAGATATTCCTTTATTCTTCTTGCCACGTTTCATTGCCTGGGATTGATTCTGATACCATTCCTTTAATTGCTAGATATAAGAAAGTGCGTGGAAGTTAATATTTAACTTTCATAAAGGATGTGTGTCACCTTTTTCTTTGCGGCAATGATCGATCCCTTTTTAAGCTCTTGTTCCTCAGGGCTGAGCTCGGCACTCTCATCGTCCAAAGTTGGTGGCCAAAGCGTGAACCATTTCCGTTCCAAATGAGGCCAGAACTTATTCAGGCTACTGTTTGTCTGATGATAGACAAAGTCTCCTGTATGACTCTGGAGGAAATCCTTTTGATCCTCTGTAGTCCACCGACGAGGCGCCATATCTACAGATATATAAAGATCAGATTCAGGGACGAACAAATGCAGGTATACATACTCTGAAGCTCAATCGGGCCCTCTCCACGCACGCTTGTCTAGACTTTCTCCACCGATCCGAGTCACGAATGATCAAATGATCGCGGTAATGCCCGATTGACTGTATAGTTGGCTTAACAACATTCCGCTGAGTTTGAACTATACGGCTAAAGTTAAACCATCATCAGCTGATACCCACTTATGGCTCAACAATCAAGCAACCCTCACGGTTCGACTGTCTCTGTGTCTCAGATCATTGCGGCCCTCCAGCAAATGGGCATCAACGTCACTAACAGCCCTGGAGGTGAGTTATTTGCCGATTGTGATCATTCATGCCGTGAATATACTTATATATATATTTCAACCAGCTGACTCGGATAGTGGAGTAACGGCCCCTGTCTCGAGTACTCCTGGTGGTGTCGTCCAGACCACACCCGTCTCCAGTCCCCCTTTGCCCCCAGCTCCCTTTTTTGGAGGGGGGCCTGCCCTTGATCCTTACACAGGTATGTTTTTTTTTCTAGAAATTGTAACCCATAATGAATTTTTTTTAGCTTACTTACATGCGCTCACTCAATGGTCTGCCTATACAAGTGCTCACCCCCTTCCTATTAGCGCTCCTGCCTCCTCCGCGAGTGTCCCTGCCTCTGCCGCGAGTGTCCCTGCCTCCGCCGCGAGTGTCCCTGCCTCCGCCGCGAGTGTTGCCGCCTCTGTTGCCAGCACTGCTCCAAGTGTCCCTGCCTCCGCCGCGGGTGTTCCTGCCTCTGCCATGAGTGCTATTCCACCTGCCGGCGCTCCTGCCCTTGCTGCAAGTGTCTCTGCTGCAAGTGGTGTTCCTGCTGCTGTTCCCGTGGTGGCGGCGGCTGCCCCTGGTCCAACGGTCACTGTCTCACCTTCTGTCACCAGCTCTGACCCCTGGTACACTGTGACTGTTGGAAGAAGTGTTGGTGTCTTCCGTGATTGGTATGTACCTTGTCTATCTAGATGCTGTGCTTGTTGACGTACCTGTATATATAACAGGCATAAGGTTCAACCCCTTGTCAATGGGGTTAGTGGGTTCTGTGTCAGGCGCTATAATAGCTGGGAGGCCGCGGCTGATGCATTCGAAGAAGCCCAGCTTGCCGGTCTTGTTGAGGTTAAGCATTAAAATGGCAGGCAGTTTTTTTGACATCGCATGTATACGTCCATTTTTTCAATGTAATCTTGGTGTTGTGCTCCCCTTTGCGATGAACTAAGTATCTATTACTAAGTATCTATTGATATAAGTAGCGCTAATAGTTAATCAGTCTGATACATGAGTTGTTGCTTATTGTGTGCCTTCTCGAGCTCACCAGGTTCAACTAATGTGTGTGTAATGATGTCCTCCAGCCGACAAATGATGCCCCTTATCCGCTTAAGGACATCCTCAACCCGGTTCCATTCCTTCCCAACACCTTCTAGCTGCAGGATTTCATGCTGAGAACATTCGACCTTGGTGAGTAGCTCGTGAAAATTGACTGCAGCATCCTCGAAAATGGTGTTCGCGGCATCAGTAGGCAGTGATGTTGTCTTATATGTCATGATCAATGATTCAAAGTAATCATGAGTGCTTGAGCCGACAATTTTTGTGACCAGGGCATCAACTTTGGTAGCTTTTCGGCACCAAAAGGCAAGGTTTTGTTCCTCGTTCCTGAATGACCAAGTACATTGGTTGGAATACATAGTACCTAAATCTTGAGTGACGTACCGTGTGATGCTTTCAGTGCTGGTTGAGCTTGCATGTTCGGTTGTTATCATGCTAGCCGAGGTAGCGACTCTATGAGATATTCCAGACCTCATGAAAACATTGTACAATCTAGCAGTATACATACCGCTTTTTGCCTTTTTTGTTTCGTTGATTGCGACGGATGCAAATAGAGTCTCTGTTTCTTGACCTGACTTTAGAATTGCAAGCATAAATGTCATATAAGTATATACCTGAGATAACTTTGTTGGCTCCTCAAATTCCGAGCAAGTCTTTGCTCCTCTGGAGTATGATATTTCCGAGGCCGCCCCATGAAATTTGACCGATGGAACTAGTTGAACAAAACGGATTGATCGAGATCGAAAAGGGGTTGTCTGATGAAAACTAAATATCTCATGAATACCCCATATAAACATGACTGTATTGTGTGAACACCTACCTGAGTATCATGCAATGCCTTTGAGCACCAGAGAAAGGTGAGCAGCTGTATGAGCAACTGTGCTAATAAGCTGCGCAAGTGATTGTGGTGTAAGTTCAGATCGAATTACGAGTGACTGTAGGCGAAACTTTAGGCTTTGTCTGACGAAAACTCAATACCTCATATAAACTGTAATTTATTTCATGGGCACCAACCTGGGTATGAACTAGTGTCTCTTAGCACTTTACAAGGGCATCCGGTCATTAACAAGTGTGTTAATGGCGACAATAGTAGGAGGTTCAGCCACTCGGCTAGCTCCGATCTGTTTGTGAATGTATTCATCAAGGGTTGTGTCAGGGACAAACTAAACCCTGTTTTTTCCTTGTTTCAGAAAAAAAATCGCCGGCACAGGGTGGTACAGGTCAGTTCTCTCCAAATACAGTTTGGTTGATCAACCGGCAACTTAACCTCATGATCAGATGCCCAGGAAAAAAGTTCTTCCGAGTACCATTGCTCTTGGCAGTGAGTGG
The DNA here is from genome assembly GCA_017657355.1 of Termitomyces sp. K1Ac. Taxonomy (NCBI): domain Eukaryota; kingdom Fungi; phylum Basidiomycota; class Agaricomycetes; order Agaricales; family Lyophyllaceae; genus Termitomyces; species Termitomyces sp. K1Ac. Next base: position 6,971 of record JAGGAS010000101.1, on the reverse strand, counting down.
TGTGCCGACTCAGCCAAAGCCGAGGTTCTCAAAGGCTATGCTCCAATATACATGCGAGCCTCACGAGAGGGAAGGATTACCGATTTTTTCCACCTCTTCTGGCGTATCTGGGATGATCGGTTCGGCCCCAGTGAAACCACTCGGAAAGATTGGGAGCGCATCATTCATCACCTGGTAAATCTGACCCTGAGCACTTTTTGCTTGTCCTCTCTGACCATATATAGATGCTCTGGCCTGGTTTGTTCCTTGGCAGTGGTTATGCTCAATCCCACTTCGAAGATTGGGAAAGGTTCTTGAGCCTTAAACGTGATCGTCGTCAACGTGTACGTCTCATGACATCTTGACTTACACCACTTCTAACTCATTCAAATAGCGTGTTCACTTCCTCACAAGGGCATGGGTTGGCGATGAATTAACCCATCCCCAATATGACCCTGTCATCACCCCACTAGAGCGGCGCCTCCTTCTCATGACGCACGAAGAGCGTTTCCAGGCTCAGATCCAGGATCTTGAGGATACTATCTTCCGTAATGGCACTGGGGAACTTATGGAGGTTTCTGTATCTCTTAGCAGTGAACAACGAGCCCTGGGCCTCTCCCCGTACTAATTACTTGTACTGTTGTTGTTGTCGAATCTGTGCTTATGAAAATATCATACGCGTCTTACCACGTGACAGACACATGAGCTTGTTGAGACTTGTCAACAATTCCGTTCTCAAACTCAATCATTTGGAGTACGCATGGATTTGTGGCTGGCCTCCTGACTGAAGCCTTCTTTAATACCTGTAAGCTCTTACTTTCCACTGTTAACTTGACTTTCCTTATCAACCAGTGGCCATTCTTTCGCAGCATGTCATTTGTTTCATAACCAGTAGCCATTCTCTCTCAGGTCTTCTGTTCGCATCGACTCTGTCTTAGACTACAGTTTTTGAGTGTCTTTGTGAGTTCTCACTCTTTGATCCAGCAAGATACCCTCTGATTGAGCAATGAGATTGCAATGGCAATTCTCACTCAGATTTCTCCAACTTGCACTTTCTATTAGCATGATTTTTACTTTGGTGGCTGCACTGCATAAGTCAGCTTGCGTTAGCCTGTACCGCTTATAAAAGCTTCTAACCCTCACTCTTCAGATAGCTCATTATGCCTAGAAAGCGTCCATACGACTACGACGAATACATACCGGGCCCGACAATTGATGCCTCTCATTCTCAGCCCACTGTGAGACCCGTGGCTCATATATCATATGAGACAAGCTCAGGTGGCAATGCCCTCTCTATGATTCGTCAATATATCCCTGTTGAATCCATTCAACACTCGGTACTTCAACCAAATGACATTGAAGCACTGGACTTTGATCCTGAAATCGACTCGAGTGAATACAATAATGAAGTCTACGACAGTCTGTCCCACCATTGGTTAGATCCTAATGATATCGATGTTGTTGAAGAACCAGCAAAGCGCAGAAGGACTGTTGCAACTGTACGTTTTCCTTGTTCTCTTGTCGTTGGCTTAGAATTCTCATTGAATGTGATGGCAGGATAATCCCTTGCGTGAATGGGAACCTGACATCGATCTTTATCTTCAAGAGCTGCTCCGTCTCGAAGGTCCTGGAAACATCCCCCTCAGCTGCTCCAACTGCCTTGCTGATCACACAAGAACGATCAACAACGACCTCCTCTACCGTTGTTGTGACTGCACCGGGCGCCGCTTCTATTGTCGTGATTGTCTCATCACGTATCACCACGCACTTCCCTTTCATCGGATCGAGGTAAGCCATCAACGTCGTGATTGCAATATCGTGATTGCAGATTAATGTCTGTCATTGGTTTCTAGTCCTGGAATGGAACAATCTTCACTGCCATCACTTTGCAGGAGCTTGGACTGACGATTAAACTGGGTCATCCTGCTGGCGACACGTGCCCAAACTATTTTGTTGTAAATGATTTCGTCATACTCCATACTAACGGGTTACACCGTGTTACTGTTCTCTATTGTGACTGCTCCGTTGTTGAATTACGAAAGATTCAGCTGCTTCGTTCATGTCTGTTCCCCGCTTCGACTATTTACCCCAAGACAGCAGCTACGTTCGACCTTCTCCATCATTTTCAACTTCTCAGCTTCATGTCCAAGATTTCGGCATTCGAATTCTATCAGACTCTGGTTCGTTTGACCAACAACACAGGAGGCTTGGATTTGCCAGTAAGTTTCAAATTCATTTTGCTTATAATGTTAATCTAATGTTCAAAAAATTAAAGGACCGTTATCCAGCATTTCTGCGAATGGTACGAGAGTGGCGTCATCTCAAGTTGCTCAAGCGCAGCGGACGTGGTTATGACCCGGGTGGAGTCAAGAACACTCGTCCAGGAGAGTGCGCGGTGTTGTGTCCTGCATGTCCCCTCCCTGGTATTAATCTCCCTGCGGATTGGGCCTTTGCACCACCCAATAAAGAGTAACGTTTCTTTGTATTTGTGGTCAATTCATGACTGAAAAATATCAGATGGTTATATGCCCTTTTTGTGGGGATAGATGCAAATTTCCGCCTGAAACGGTTGAAGACATCTAGCTATGAGAAAGATCCGGGGCTTAACCATGGATACGCTTATTTCGTCGAGGAACAAAATTTTAAGAGTTACCTCCAAGAATTCCTCCCTCGCATTGCTGATGATATCAGCACTTGTAACAATCACGATGCAATCAAATCAGCGAGCATACGTGGTGGGAAGGGCATTGATTCAAGCGGCGTGGCAAAGACAGAGTGTGCCCGTCATGATATGAAACGTCCCGTGTCAGTTGGCGATTTGCAGAAAGGTGAACGGTATGTTGTGTGTCATGTGGCTGTTTTTTTGGGGGAGGATTGACGCCGCTTTTACAGCTATGTAAATGTGGACTTTGTCTTCCGTTCCAGCATCACTCAGAATGCACCGAAGTTGTTGGTCGTGTCTTATGACATTGGTTGCCAGTGGAGCCGCGGCTTGTGCACACGTTGTGGACTCTACGGTACTAGCTTTGATTTATCAGATCCTTTTGCTGGTCGCCAGTTGAGGTACGTGTGCAGGATTGCCATCAACTTCAAGTCCGTCTGACACCATCTTTTACAAGGTTTTTCGTGCCCAAGTTTCACCTCATTGCGCATATTCAGAAGTGTCAGGTCGATTTTTCCTTTAACTTCTCTCCCAACGTTGGCCGAACAGACGGTGAATCGCCTGAGCGTGGCTGGGCAGCTGTCAATGGTGTGGCAAATAGTACAAAAGAAATGGGTCCAGGGTCTCGGCATGACACACTTGATGACCATTTTGGTGACTACAACTGGCGTAAAATTATCACCCTTCGTATGTCTATCTAGTCGCATGTTCTCGGCTTCTGAAATCATGATATTTAGCCTCAACGTTTCTTCGAAAAGCTCGACAAGCCATCAGCCAGCGTGAGGAGCATGTGATTGCTTTTCTGGAGTTCGATGGTTCCCTTCCCGAGGAAGATGTTGTCAAGTGGACAACGATGGTTCATGCCTGGGAAATGGACCCTGTTCACAATGTCAATCCTTTTGAAGCAACTACGCCAAGTAAGTTATTTGATCCTGTGATTCCATACCTCGGCTGATGACCGTGACTGGCAGAGATTAGTGAGAATCAGGTCCGTTTGGAATTGGCTCGTGAAGACGAAGCTCGGCTCCGCGAGGATCTTACATCAGACATTCACGAGGTGGTCCATGATGATGTGCCTCCTGGTCGTCTTATTGCGCAGGGTTTGGAGTTGGAGGATCTTCAGTATGTCCCTTAATAAGTTAACGAGAGCTGAGTGTGACGGATTGATACAGACGCCTTCTGCGAACCGAGACCAAGGCTCTTGGTCCCCATGCTACAAGTCTACAACGCTCTAAAGTAATTGAGCGCAGTAATCGACTATTTCGTAAGATCGAAGCCTGGGCAGGAATCCAAATCCTATATATGCCGATGGCTGCCACTCTTCGACTGCGTGATGACCAACTGGGAGATTCTGAACATGTTGCAACAGCCGACGTCAAGCTTTACCTTCCATCGGCAATGGTGGGAAACGCTCATTGTGACCTCAAGTTTGTGGATATTGAGTGGCGGTTGCGTTTTGCCCAGGCCCATGAAACCCTCTACGAGATCCGCCGCGCCATACTACTTCGTTCACAGATGTATAAGTCTAAAGATACACTTGTACGCGGCCAACGAATGCACACACGTAGCCTTGCCCTGCTGCAGACAGTCTCGGACCGTATAACTCAGGGCATGACGAAATATAACGAAATACGCGCGGCTCTTGTCTGTCTTGCCACACTGCTACACAAAACGGGATGGGATCATGTACTTAAGAAGCTCACCGTGGAAGATCTAGGTGGCATCACGGCATCAGAGGACATTCGCTCGGAGGGATCTCGCAGTATGAGCTGGATTTGGAAGCTGTCGGACGGGGAAGCCATGGAAGGAGAGGGAAAACAGGAAGGTATGTCGATCGTTGATTGCCCTGTTATTTTCCTCCGTCGCTTACTCAATCGTGAACTTAAGCTCTGCGTATTGAATGGTGCAAAGCAAGAGCTCGGGCGCACCGATGGCAAGAGGAGTGCCTTCTGCTTGATGAGGAAATGCGAAGAGTTATTGCGTTCTTTGCACATCAAGAGTGTGTGTGGAATGCGCGTGCTATGTCCGAGTATTCTCACGTTGATAGCACCACTGTGGCCGGCCTTAGAGCTTACGGCAAACGACAGGCGGTTATCCAGCGGCAGCTGCGTACACTCTGTGAACAAACATGGACAGGTTTGAGCCTTCAGCTAACTACAGGCATCGGGGCACCGAATGGAGACGCATATCATGTCGAACATGGGTCTGTAGTGTGAATATGTATGTTGAAAAAAATGTGTATCTGGGAAAAATTGTATTTTTATGTTTTCTCCATAACACATAAAAAGAAATATATATGTATGTCGAAAAATGTATGTAGGTAAAATTCTATGAATCATACATGGTCAAGGGTAGGAATGGGACGAGGAAGAAAAGGGTACAAAAGGGGTACCTGAACGTGTATGTCAAATGTATATGTTTTTTCCATAATGTTTTTTCCATAATGTTTTACCTATTACACATATGAAGAGCTGACGGAAACATGGGCTAAGGTACCATCGTTCGCATTGGGATGAGGAAGAAGAGTGTATGTACCTGACAATTGATGCGACTGGAAATACCGCGCAGAGTCGGTGACCCACCTGCCGAGGCGCTCGGAACTACCTGGAGCTACTCTTGGCACTGTCTATCGTGGCCTGAACAAGTATCGGCACGTCGTGAAGCAGTGGCCTATCAATCGAGCGGAGAACCTGATCCCACGTGAGGCTACAAGCATTTCAATATATTGGACCCTCCTCTGACTCAGTGGCCTCAATACATTGTGGTTAGGATGTAACGAGAGGTAGGTTATATATTACTCTGCCAAGGTCTGGTCAATGTTAGGAGTTGTGAAAGACTTCAAAGCGAGCTTATTGTTCGAAGACCTACTGGCACACTCGATACACCAGTCAAATTCACAGGTGTTTACAGAAATTGAGAATCACCAAAGTGCAACCTTTATAGTAAACAAGATGAACAGCTTGTAGACACACATAGTCTTCCACCCAACCCAACTTGTCTACTTTCCTTGTTACCGCGCTTAAAACGACCTTATTCCCAACTGGTCCTTCTACTGCACCCTCTCGCCCGTAGCGAATTACCGACCCAAACCTTCGAAGCGATATAATTAGTGTAGCATGACCTCACCTGCGTTGATGCCTCAATTCTTGGTGTGGAGATTACAGTCACATAAGTGGCATTAGGCTCTTCTCTTTAAGACTCCTTGACTCCTGAGTCGAGCTGGAAACGGGATCCATGATGATGATGGGCATTGACGTCGTAATTACTGTCCCTTTGGGGTCGTCAGCTGTCACCATATTCATGATGCTATAAACGTACCATTCCACTTCGAGCCGCAGAAACGGCCTCAGACCGCAACATGTACTCCCTTGCGCCATCTCAGACTTAGGTACAGGCAAAGCTATTGTCGTAAGTCATGTGGCGGTAGGTACTAGAGGGTTTCTTAAAACACTATATATACATGAGTTACAGTAGGTAGAACAAGTAGATGGAGACTTACGCCCTTACAGCCCGCGCGATTCTTGCTCATCCTCGATGGAGAGGTTTCTAGCGGCTCGTCTATACGTGCATCGGCCTTGGGTTTCCGTAGTCCGCTTGCCTACAAGCATGGAGAAGCGGTGACATTTCAATTTCGGACTGATTCCCGTGGCAGAAATTCCAGTAGCTATCCCACATTACGATTGAAAGCGTACTCCAGACCCTGTTCCTATCACTATCCATTGACGACACCGATGTAGTGCGAAAATGATGCAAATTAGTGTGATACTCGGGGTGAAGCCTGGGGTGATTTTTTGCTTGCTGTCAAGCAGTAGGGAGTTCGAGATCGCGTTTGTGTTTTAAACTGGCATTTGGCATCTTTCAAGATTCGACTGTTGAAGGGCCATAGTGCGTATGACGTTAAGGTAAGAGGGAAATCCTGCGAAGAAACAAACTTTGCACTAAGATAAGGCCCGTCAGGGCTTTTCAAGGCGCTGGCTTTTTTCCCAAAAAAATTCATTATAATAATCACGACGATGTGAGTCGAAATAAAGCTGAACATAGGGAACAATCGGGCAGATAACTGAAATGGAGCGGGTGTCATGTAAAAGTTCCTGTTTACCATAGTCGAATTCGCACCTTTTCTGACGGGGTGCCTTCCCAATCAACCTCGACTACGGGTATCCCAGCCATACCATCTGTTTCACTAAATTACAGGAGCACATATGATCATACGATGTACACAAAGCCTTGTTTATAGTTAGCTGGCTTTGGGGAGGGACATGGCTACAGCATTCAAGCATGCGCCCTCAACCACTTGACAGCATCGAAGAAAGCACCCTCTTTGGCTGCC
>JAGGAS010000100.1:0-15354 GCA_017657355.1 Termitomyces sp. K1Ac | reverse complement strand
AGTGGTTGGGAGGAGGTATTGAAGGGGCTTCTGGCCGTGTCCACTCAGCACAGTTCGCCCATCTGCCATGTTGTAGTTAACCAAGATCGTGCTTTGGTTGTTCTGCGCCCAGTCTGGGATGCGTACAGCGAACATGAAAGGCTTAGCCGAATTGATCATATAGTCCAAGACCGAACCGAAGGGGTAAGTAAATAGTGTCAACAGTAACTACACGTACCCAAACCATACCAAGTTAGGTACCAAATCACTTAGCCGAATTGATCATATAGTCCAAGACCGAACCGAAGGGGTAAGTAAATAGTGTCAACAGACTCAGTAACTACACGTACCCAAACCATACCAAGTTAGGTACCAAATCATTAGGTGTTTATCCGGAATCACGAACCTTCCACAGTGTTAGATTCTCCGAGCGTACCGGAGAAGGTGGATGGACCAAGGAGAGCATGGATGAGGGTATCTCCCGCTTGGTTGGCGAAGAAAGAATGTGCCCAGAATTTAGGGTAGCCCTGGGGGTGGTTGACGGTGCAGCAGGGATAGTTCCTGGGATATCGTCAAGCTATGGAAGAAGATGTAACAAAGAAGCCAAATACGGTTCGAATCCAAAAACGTTGGAGTTAGGTCCGTTATTACCCCATGGTGAGGGGTCCATGTTCTGAGCCCAAATTTGATTGACTTCGGACAGGGTCAGATCAAGATGCAGATTTGCAACGCCACAGGAGCTTGGAATCACCTTCTTGATCGTATTGGTGGGCTGCGCATTCCTCAGCAATGAGCTCCTGCGGAAAAGAATACTACGATACTTACACAACCAACCATGCATTATGCGGGCGGGAAGAGCATTGTATGCTGTAGAAGTGAGATTTCAAAACCTTGGGTTTCATATACTGACCAAGTTTCTCAACTCAATCTGCAACAGAATTGTTTCAATATCCATAAACAAGGTCCGGTCGAACGTACTTTCTTTTTTGTCTGTTTCGTCACCGGTGAAACGCCATGCAAGAGCTTCCGATTTCAATGCTGCATTCATCGAATGAGATCGCGTTAAGTATGTATTTCCAAGGGACACTATGTACCTTCTGCATTGTTGACGCCATGCGTTTCTTGAGTGATGTTGCCACAGCGCCTTTGGGGAATGTCGCATCGGTATACCAGTCGTTCTGCCATGAGAAGCCTTGGTTGCGAACTAGCTCGATGGTTTCGAGTAGTAGATCTTCTTGTCCTGTGTCATACCCAATGCGCGTCAGACTGTTTCCAAAACAGAGCGAGATAACAGCAAACCTTGTGGTGCCTTGTCATATAGCCACTCCAAAGTATAGATGAGCTAAAAGCACATGAGCTCAGGTTCAAAGTATGGGTAGAGAGTAGTGTACCTCTTCCCAGCGTACGTACTGATAATCAAACTGGAATCCCATAGAAGGGACACCTTGTTAACCCGTTTTTCAAATGGTATTTGCGAGAGCTACGAATCGATGCATTGTGTCAACAATACAATCTCTCTGCGAAGGGTCCGCTTCGGCATATTGCTAGTGAAGAATCACAGGAAATAAGTTTACGAATACGATTCACAGAAAAAGTACGAACAATGAGACCAAGCAAAACGAGGTATCGTGGCCAAACGAGACGAGGAATGGTTGCGTTAGGCACAAACGGTTCAGGGCCAATCGTCACTGGCTTGGTTCAGGAGTGTCCAGTCCAAGAATGAACGGACCTGGTCAATGAGACGCTGGTCTTCTAGCTGGAACTCTAGCGCGACCTCGCCGTTACTGAGATATGATGCCAATTAAAAGAAAGGCAAGGGCTCAGACAGAGGATCGGCGACTTACAACCAATACGGAGTAGCTTCGTGCATTTCACTGTATTCGATTGAGCCTCCTTCGACCCAGATCGAGCCATTGAAACTGAGTTAGGAGAAGGGGAATTGGTAAGTACGAGGCGTCCCCTGAAAGCAAAATCACTCACTAGCTATTGAAGTCGCGTAAGTGTCCGGCAAGTCCATCAGCTTGAATGCGAGCTTGATCTAGTGGCCATCCCGATAGCTTGATTGACCCAGTGGGAAGCCTTTGGTAGAGAGGAGAGAGTACTTTGTTTGACAAAGTGGTGTGATTGGTCAAGTCATTGAAAAGTAAAGGGGCAATGTACGGGGAGCGAACGCATGTAAGATAAGACTTGCTATGAAAAGCCAAGATACATGCTAGATGAATAGGAACAATAAGTCGTTCCGGCGAATGGGGAAACGGGAAATAATAGAGTACCATTTTGCAAATGGACCGTGAACTTGGAGAGCCCAACTTTGAGTGAGCTCTATAAATCTATCAGCGTTGGGCCTTGCAGGGATGTAGCGTACCTGTGCAAGATCGACCCAGCAATGGCGGCCTCGGTCACTATTTAGACAAGCACAGAACATCGCGCGTAAAACACCTGGAACTTCTTCGTATTGCTTGCAGTTTTCGTAATATCGATTTCCGAGCCTGGCAGAAAACAACATTTGAAAGAGATAGAGATATATGCGTTGGGACGAGCTGGTCTTTGCCCACGTACATTACCGGACTACCACTTGCATAGCCTGACGGCCATAACCTACTGTATCAGAACGGTCTGAATGTCAAAGATGGAAAAATACCCCAAAGTCACCACGTCCATCCTTGCCTACTTTAGTCGAAAGAAATCCATTCACGCGATCACACCTGGATCCAGAGATTTGAAAATATCATGTTGGCCATGTTGCCTGCGATGAGAGCGAGGCTGTCCATCTGCGAGAGGTCGAGGTCGAGGATGACGTTGAAGAGGTTGTATTTGGCGCTTGGGATGCCGTGGTAGCTGGGTCGAATTAGCTGGAGTCACTCAGCGGTCAACCAAAGAGATAAGAAATGAAAAGAGCGTACCATAAAGACAGAGCTGCTCCATTTCTCATATCTACAACCAATTGAGTCAGGACAGTGGTAATAGTAGCAAAACCCGTCTTCCTCACCTGCTATCCTTCTCCAGATCATTCCAATAAACAATCCCACCCCCACCCTCAATCCTATCGCTCGCATCCACAACCCCATCAAGCACCCCACCCGCCTGCGTCTTGCCCACCTCCGGACTCGTAATCAACTCCAGCGCCTCCTTCCTGCTCAGCCCCACCTCCCCAGTCGTCAGACTGCTCATCAATGCCCGCTCCTTCCTCAGCCACCTCAAAAGCCCAAAGGGATTAACACCCTTATCCGGGACCGTCGCGCCGTTGATCCCGTTGGCGGAGATCTCGTCTTCGATAGAAGTGTTCACGACCACGCGCCAGGAGAGGAGGGGCGCGTATTTTGGGAAGTTTTGGGAGAGCTCTTTGAGTGTTTGGAGGGGCGTGTTAGAGTCAGCGATTAGTTGGGTTGCTTGAAGGTTGATGTCTGCGGTGGTGGTTAGGATGGAAGAAAGAATAGGATGCGTACTCAAGTACTCATCTGTGGTTAACGGAGTCTTGGCGCTTGGAACGGTGACGTTTTCGGGATGGTTATGGATGAGAGCTAGGATTGGGTCTTCGACGACAACGGATTCATCTTGCTCAACATTACCTCGCCCGTTGGCGTCTGAAATTTGGAAATTTGCGTATTGAGTCAACGTATACAGGCGTTGCGAAATTTACGCACTGTTGCGAGTATTCAGGTCATCAATTGCCAGGTAATCCGTCGTCTTAAGATTTAAAGAGACTCAATAGCCTGATAGGTAGCGCATCGCATTTCCCAGGGACACGAAGGACGTATTCGACGTGATGCTTGTCCGTGAGAGACATTAGGTAGCTGTGCAGTACACGGAAGTTGGACAACGACAATGACGCGTAAAAGATTGCAGTACGAGGAGGATGCTTGAGGGTATGTGTCGGGGAGGGATATGTGCGGTCAAATGTGAGAAGCTGAGGCGGACTGAGCAGATAATCAGTGAAAAGGCAAATAGCTCATATAGAGAGTGTACTCGTTCCAAGAATAGCAGAGAGTAGGTATGTACAGCAGCGGAAGGGTAGAGTAGCGTATACAGCAGCGATAACATATATGCAGGAAGGGTTCAAGACAAGGGAAAGTTGAGCTGAAGTTGGAAGGGTAGAGTAGTGTATCATGTGTTTTCACGACGATAAAGAGAGTGAGAAGGTAAATTTCGGTTTGACTAAACAAAGGACTCTGTCAAAAAAAAATTGCAAGCAAAGTTCAAAAAACGGACATCTGGAATCCACATGCCCGAACGATCCACCGATGTCAACAGCCGTATCAATGTTGAGATTGACTCGATTCTGGAGGGATGCCTTGAGATTGAAACGAGCGTTCAGATCGACACTATTTCCAAGCCCTGGATCCACATTTGTTGAAACGACTACACCCCCTTTCAATTCGACGCCTCTCATCCTCGTATCTGCATCTAAACACAACTTGATGCACGAAGAATCGGCTTCTACACGGGCTTGAAAACGTGCTGGAGCAAAGTTCAGATATTGATGGAAATATACTGCAAATTCACTCAAAAGCTCACCTGCTTCGAACGGCATGGTGTGAGTCTGATAAAGGATAGATGTATGTGTGTGTTATACGGAATAGTCGTTGTGGTTGTGTAACAGCCTCTCTCCGATGGTCACAGGTTTAGTGATAAGCCAGCCAGTCACACCATAATCCCTCGTCTCTCTCCACGCACAAACAGAGTTCTCCACGCACAAACAGAGTCTGGCTCGTCCTCGTCTTCTATTTGTCACATTCACAACACACTACTCGACGCCCCATGTCCACACTCAGCTTCCCGCTCTCGACCTCGCTCCCTTAATTCCTCCGTGCCCAATCCCTAATCCCTTTGACTTTTGTCCGGGCCCAAGCGAAGCCCTCACTGCCAAGTACGGCGCACAGGTGCTGTCTAAAATTGTCATGTACACAGGCAGCGGCGAACGCATCCGTCGTGTCATCAATCGCGCTCTCTCCGGCCAACCAGTCACAATCAGCATCATTGGGGGCTCAGGCGCGTCCCTGTCTTCTATTTTTCCCTCCTTCCACTAACACCCCCTTCAGTCTCCACATGCCACGGCGCCGGCGACGACCTCGTCTCCGGGTGACCCCTCTTCTACGCCGCCCGCTTCTTCAACTGGTGGAACTCCGTCATCCCCCACCCTGCCACCGAACTCACAAACGGCGCCATGCGCCGCACCAACTCGGGCTACTTCGACTTCTGTAGCGCCCACTACATTCCGGACCTCACAGACCTCATCATCGTCGAGCTCGACGGCGACGACATTACCGACCTAGGGAAAGAAGAGCATCAAGCGTGTCCAACAAACCGTATATATCGGGGGTTACAGAGGAGGCCAGGGAAACTAGATGGTCACGAACATGAGTTCTCTGCTCATGATAGTGCGGGACTTAGCGTAAGGAAACCAGGTTGCTGACTCAGATGGGTTTGGGTCACCAAGTAGGTTGCTGTTTGCCTGGCTTGAGGGAGGAGAAAGTGACGATAGTCTGAATGCCTGGAGGTGGCTACAGTGGTCATAATGACCGAAGAGGTGAGTACAAGCACTCTGAGTAGCTGCTCATCCACAGTTCTGATGGCATGGTCAAGAATTCACATATGTCATCCTTGTAACCATCTATCGATAGTGTCTAGTATCGCCTGCTATACCAATACCTCAGTCCATTTCCATGTTGATGTGGACACCGCATGCTCAGTAGCTTCTTCAGGCTGTTGTTAGACGGCGTTGGTCCGACGAAGTAACGACTCTTCGTGCTTGCGAATGGACTTTCTGCCGATGAGGATGAGTAAAAGAGATGTCAGTCTTCTGTAGATAACTCACATGAGATATGAGATGTTGTGATGTACTTTGCAATACCCCCATCGTTCCAGCCGTCAGAATTAGATATCTGTCTACCCTGCGACGACGCTTGATGGGGTGCTCCTGATGCTGCCCAGTGGTTCAATGCCTCTCAGTCGTCTTCTCCCTACGGTGTTGGTCATCTGAGACTCATGGGATTTCCTATGCAGTCCGCTCTTATAACTTCGACAGAGGATGATCGCTCCTCAACCTCGGCACGATCGCAGCGTACTATACAGTGACAACAGTCGTGGAGATAAGATAAGAATAACACCCTAAAAAAGTACGGAATCAGACAGGGAGTTGCGAGAGATGAGTTACCGAAAAGTCACACCGTTTGACCATCTCAGAATTAGCCCACTCACGCCAAGCCGTATCCAATGATTGAACACTGGTCATGTCTGAAGGCACTCAGGTGTTGACACGTGGTATAATGCACGTGCGGCGGATCATCTACATTGAAAAAACAATAGACATCAATTCAGAAGATCAGAGATAAACCCCGAACAAATGCACGTACCATAACAAGCATTCCATGATACACGTTTGACGATAACCGTTAGTCCGCCTTCTAATGGAAGAGCCCGATCGTCTGGAGGAGAACGACAGTGAGCAGGAACTTGATGCCGTTCTCGAGGGTCGGTGGACAGTTTTGCCTATTATGACTGAGGTCATAGCTCGGACAAGACGGATCAATTAGATCACGTATGAATTCCAAAACGAGCGCGTCTCGTGTCGAGGAAAGTGTTTCATCGATGAACGCCGCTGCCTCCGCTGTGTTCAGTACACCGCATGCCTGCATGGCTCGCACGAGGAGGGGAGGCTTGTCTTCCATCGTCTATGTCGCAGTGGGCACGAGAAGAACCTGCGCGCAGAATGCAGACATGAATAGATTCACTGAAAATAGACAAAATCGTTAGTCATTGATCATCTGAGCGTGCAGAGAGGACACACGATATAGATTGAGAAACGCGGAGCTTGAGGTTGTGTAGGAGTCTGGTCAAAGAATGAATTGACTATCGTCTCCATTCCTGACGACTGATGCACGGACGTCCGCGGCAAGATGTCCAGGGTGTTTTCAGCTGATATGAGAGCATTCAAGTCTGCCGTTAATACTTGTTCATCAGACCTGCGGATTTGAGAGAACCCGAACTGGTCATTGACGAAGGTAGGGTCACCAAAGTTTGGGAAAAGTCGTTTCCTTCAAGCCACGAGAGGTCGTCAGTGGTAGATGTAGACGGAATAGACGAGCATGTCCCCATCGCCATCATAGGGTCAAAGTACAGCTCTCCATTGAAGGTACCCTGTATGTAAGGATCGAGATCAAGGCCGTCCAAGGACATATCAAATGTTTCTGCCATATCAGTCTGACTCTCGAAGATGTCAGACCGCGGAGACTGCGATGACTGCGATGATGAGGTATACGACGAATTCGGAGATTCTGAAAGAGAGGGAACCATGGACAATATGGAGTCCGTAGAGACAGAGGTGACTGGGGAGATTGGAGAGAAAACAGACGACAAGTCCGTGGGGCTGTCTGTTACCGACTCTGAATAGAGACTTGATGTAGATGCTGACGAAGACGCAATGAGCAGAGAGGGAGAGTTTGCGTTTCGACGACGTCAGTTTCTTGTTCCGAGACACCTCGGGGTCGTTGATGAAAATGCATTCACGGCCACGTGAGGTGCATTTCGCGCAGGGATACTCCAAATCGCATTTGACTTTCGACTCGGCGCACGCCTAAAGATCACAGGTATGAGGCGTCAAAGACATGTTAAGTTGGAATTCGCAAGGTGAGTACCTGGCAAGATTTGGGTCTAGATCGGTTGACATTCGTACTGTGGACGCTGCAGATTTAGACATTAATCGCGCTTTCACAAGAAAAGACCTACGAATCGCCACAAGTCTATTTATGTCTTGTCAGTAGGTCACTCCTTGTAAATTCCGCCTGGCATATCTGAGGATGAGACGTCATTGAAGTGAAGTCAACAAAATGCAGGAAACTGATTACATTACCACGATGCTGTCTTTCGTTCGTATCTGGGCTCGAAGTTCAGTAACAATAAACAAAGATGAAGGAGCTCCGTACGAGAACGAATGTGTCGATTCAAATGTGTTGTCCTCGTGAACTTTGTTGGGCACAAAGGGCAGAATTTCGTCTGAGGCAACGAAGGCATATTATCTATCAATGTCAAAACTTTAGGCTTCTTCTCCACACAACGAAAGCTGTACCTCTGTGTCTCCGTTGGCTTTGAGGTCGACCTGCGGCGTTGATGTTATGAGGGACATGTGTAAGTCCATTGTTGCCCTAGGCAGTTGGGGGTGGGTTGTTAAAAAAAGAGACAGCATTCCGAGGAGGTTATAAAGTCCTACCTAACACTGGAAATATCGTAGATCAGTTAACCGAAACGCGCCGTCATGTCATGCTCAGGCGAGTAAAAGATAAAGTAAGCGGCTCGGCAAGACTTGGACAGATTAGATTGGGAGCGACGGTAGATCTGACTTGCATCTCTACCTGGAAAACCAGTGGTACATAGAGCACCTACCAGACAAACGAGCGCTTACAAACTCACCGATAGTAATACATTTCGAGTTGACCGAGAGGTGCTGGTGGCTAACATTATTTTTGTGTCATCCCCTATAGAAGTATGTCCAGGTTAAAGTATCTTGTAGAACATATTGGAACAGCAAACACACGGGGAATGTCGCTTACCATTGTATCCTGCTTGTTGTTCCCAATCGTCTTGACAGCAATCTCAGCGAGGAAGTAGTCATGCAGAAGATGCGTGGGCAAGTGAGATTCAATTGGCAGACCCTCAGCCAAGAACTTCTTGTAGAAGTCCTTCCGAGTCTGTTGGCACATGAGCACAACAACGGCTCCGTTCGTCCTCTTTCGGCCGACACGTGCGATCCATCATCTGGAGCACATCCATGGCAGAGTAATCAACGTATCTGTGCTCTTTGCTTTGCCTTCCTAGAACTGGACACCCATAATGACGACCATGTAGCTAGCAACGGGAAGACTGAACACCCATAATGATGACCATGTAGCTAGCAACAGCAAGACTCCAGGCAGTATCCTAATGAAATGTCATTTATTCGTGTATATCGAGCCATGACATATATAGAACCCACCTTTGAAGCCACGAGGACCTGAATGGCGCCCGAGTCAAACAAACGCTATACGATACGTTTGTGTTGCTTATCCAAGGCTCCATGGAAGTACCCAATACGTTTGAGAGTTTCCGCCAACCCAAGGTCACGAACATGGTCAAGATGGGGTTGAAGGTCCTCAAGCTCGACATTCAGGAACCGATCAGCCGCAGCGTGAGTGAAAATGTCGTCGACAGTGAGACGGCACTGTCGACGTGAGGGAACGAAAATGATGACGGGTCTTGTTGGCGACTATTTAGCGAGGTATGCCGGCTTCGACATCGCGATCATGAGCGAGGAAAAGTGAGGAATGGTGAAAGATTGTATGGACGTCCATATCCAGTGGTCAAGCATTGAGCGTACTTTGAAATGTTTCTTCGTCGACGGCATGAGCTCCAGGTCGATAAGTGACTGATCACTAGAAGAAATTGTAAGTACATCTTCACCAGTGAGACAAGGTTCATACTCAACATCTGGCAGGTTGTTGTAGATTGTGTTTTCCTTCGTTGACGGTTCCTTGGAAAAAAGTTTTGCCAGATCTGCTATACGGGGCTTTGGTTACTCCAAACATTTTGCCATCTCGCTGAGCTAACCCTCGACCTTGATCATGCCATTCAAGATAAGATGTGTGAGCACCATCAGCGTATTCTTCTTGTCGACTAGGTCCTTGTCAGAAAGGCCTTTGTATAGTTCGTTTGAATTCTTGTCAATAATATTGCTGAACGAGACTGGCACATCTCCGAGGACAATTACAATGTTGCTACGGATGTTCGCGTCGCGTGAGGTCTCTAAGATTTTGAAGAGAAGCCAATGTTGGCCGTCACAGAACCGAGAGCTAACAGATAGAAATTTGCTGAAAGATAGGATTGCAGCGGCGCGGCGCGTAATATCCGATTCTAGACGAAGACAATCAGAACGTGTTCGGCACGTTGTAATCTGAATTTGTGAGGGCTGCCACATATATATGCGAACGAGCATGGGCCCATAGATTAACGACTGTTCTCCATAAAGGAGTTCAGTCTCGCGAACAGCAGCGATCCGTTCACCAATCTCGTCTTCAGCATTGCCTGCGACCTGACCGAGCTCTTCACCACCATCTTTGGATGCCCAACCATTCTTAACAGTGACCTGCTTCTCAACTAACAACTAAAGCAATGCTCGTTCGTTGAAGTTCGGCATGTTAAGTTGGCCATTTGCTAGCCTGTTTCTCTTTTTTCTGTCGCTTCCAGCTTCCAACTTCCACTCTCGCTCTACTAGCTTGAGGAAAACAATCTGCTTGATGGCAACATGACCGACCACGAAGAGAAGCTGGCTTGACTCGAAGGCATGCCCGAACCCTGGCCAACATCCTGTGTTGAAGGGGTGGTGGTCTCGTCTGAACTATCGTCTCACATCTCCAAGATCTTCTTCCATTGCATTGGGGTCTTTCTCGGTGAGTTGTGGTCCTTCTCGGTGAGTTGTGGTCCTTCTCGGTGAGTTGTGGTCCTTCTCGGTGAGTTGTGGTCCTTCTCGGTGAGTTGTGAAAATTGTGGTTCCGAACTTGCTGTCTTACGTTTCCGGTCCTTATCGAACGCCCATCGAGTGAGATTACGCCTCTTCTGCGAGGCCGAACCAGCCTTTCGAACGACGAGGCATCTCAATTGCCGCCTGGAGCATTGTCCATTTTTCAAGTCAACCTCTTGTCGAGCAATGAGCCTAAGGGAAAACGGTTTACTAAGAAGGTTCAGTAGAAAAAATGTGCTTACCTTTGACCTTCTTAACGCTTCCATTCAGTTCCTGCAGCACTACACAAGTATAACGAGCTAAGGTGAGGTTGGCCTGGCATAGGAAAGGGGCTTAGGTACATAGCGGCTGGCAGATCTTGAAGTACTTTACCTTCTCGAAAGGTCCCAGACCTATCTTGAGCATAGTTTCCACTCGATCGGTCAATACGCTAGTACGCTTCTCTTGGCTAGCGCCAACATTCCAAGAATTGCGATTGCCCCGCGACGCTGAGCTTTAGGAAGCTGTTTGTGAGTACCTGTAGATTGGATTGAATATCTGGATGGACCTCATTTTCATCCATCATGATACGCATCATCTTTCGAAGCTCATCAGCTCTGCCAATGTCGCATCGTAGGTCAACCTCGAAAATTGAAGCAAGGTCAAACGAGGAAAGACTCAAATCACGTACTTGGCGATATCATTGATCTGCTCTTTTGGACTGAGATTTGGCAAGGGGTCAAAAATATATGCTACTGTAGCACTCTAAGAGCCATGAACGAATCCCTCTGAGCTCGTTGCCAACCTCGGACGTTGAAGTTGTGTTATCTTTGTTCCATATGAGATGCAACATTTTCTTGATCCCAATCTAAGCGATACATGTTAGAGGATGTCTAGACAATGAATGGATTACACTCATACTTTGCGTGTTGAACCCAACAATTCGCCCATGGTGTCCATTGCACCCTCGATTTGACGGATGAAGTTAAGTGCTTCCGCATAGTACTTTTTCCTTAAGCGAAGTTGGAGAAGCTTGCCAGTCTCCAGTGCCGCCAGAGCTTCCTGATCGCTCGATAAAGCCGCTACATCCTTGGAGCAAGTTTAAAATCGGAGCTTTCTCTTGTGGTGTCGGTTGTTCGCAATCCTCTCCATCCACTACCATTAATGGCTCATCTTCTTCCGTATCGCCATCTTGAGTGTCTTTTGCGCCCTTTGCACCTTCCTCGTCTTCATCAACGTCCTTTTCGTCATCACCCTTCGACCTGTGAATGAGCCCATCTTCCTCGTCTTCGTCATGATCAGCATCATTTTCATCATTCCTCTCAACAACTTTCCCCATTTTGTCCTTAACCTTTGCCAGCTCCTGTCTGGCTGCCTCGTATTCTGTTCAAATACAGGTTGCTCTAGGAGTTGCACCATGCCATAAGGGTGAGTGAGTAGAAGCTGAACGAGGAGCGATGCCGCTCCCTTACGTACGGTGGAGACCTTGTCTGATAACGTCGAAACCGCAGCCGCCGTGAATTGTAGTCGTTGTTTTGGGTATTTGGTCTTGAGTTCGCAGAGTTTCGAAAAACACCTGGAAGATTTTGACTCATGCGTAGATCCATTAGATGGACCTAAAGTTCGTCGGAGAGGCTAGTATAATCTTTCTGTGTCCGACGCTGCTCTTCATCAGCTCCAGAAGTTGCCAACTCTCTAATAAGATGTCCAGTGACTTCAATAAGAGCAACGTGTATTGGGTAAGACTGCAGTTTCGGTGTCTCAGAGGCGATGCAAATTATAACGCTGAGGCCACATACCTCATGGTCCATCTGTTCACGCCGTAAGCTGAATTGCTTCAAGATAGAACGAGGCGCCAGCTTTGTAAATCTAACGAGAAATCTTGCAAAAACTCTGGGTCCTTTTTGGTCCTGTCCATTGAATTTTTCCCTGCGATTTGCTGGAGTAGCTGGTCACCAAGTTTTGGATGGATAGTCGAATTCATTCACAAGGGTAAGCTGTCCTGTGTGTGGCTACAGAACCCTATAGCCAAAAGGCAGAACAACTGAACAGATACCTGTTCAGCTGTGGCACACTATATATGTAGCAATGGGGATGCTGTAAGCAGCAGGCTTACAACAAGGATTGAAAAACATTCGGCCATTGGTTCTGCGAGATGTTCGTAGAACTGGAGGTGCTGCATGATGGCGACTTCGGCCCGAGTGTGTGGCCATGATGTTTGACCGCAAGACAAATGATCTTCAGGACACCGACTTTGATGAACTCCACCTTCATGTAATACTCGTTCTCAATTCTCCGTGATATGATAGGGAGGGCGAGTCATGCACCTGATGAGAATCGTAAATGCGGTGAAGAACATGACAATGACTATGCGTACGTGATGAACGCCTCTCTCTCTGCTGTCGTTGTCCATATTCCTTTCCTTGTGTCTGAAGTCGAAGAACCTCGCTGATCATACCCAATGTCGCAGGTATCTGGTCCTGCCAAGTCCATGTCTCGTTTTTTTGTTTCGCACCCTGCTAGACCCTGGGACAGGTAGCGGGGATTATAGAGATGTCACAAAGGATAAGATGGTGGACTGATCCTGACAGCTACAGCTAGCAGCCCAAAGAACAAGATGACATCGACCTCGTTCACAGACATCTATGAGCTATTTGCCTCTCTATCTCCACAAGCGACTAGTCCCTTGAATGAATGTACCGAACCCTGATCCAGCATAGCTGGGGAAAGAGGACCCATGAGCCACACAAGTTTGGAGATACGCACAAACAAAAACTACCCAACTTCACGCGCAGCGGATAGAGGATGGAGAACCTAGGTTGGCGTATGATGACATTGGCATTGAAGAAGGGTGAGAATGACGAAGCGTCGTCGGCGAAGGAATGAGAAGAGTGCCTTGAGCCAGAATGCGGGTGCCCAGAATGCCGACAAATCTGTCTGCCCATGCCGACAAACCTGAACAAGTACAAACAGGAGAACCAGAATCCTCGAGGCAATCTGATGAAGCGAGAGTGCGAGTTGCCAAATCTTCTTCGGCAATAGAGCGAGGACGATACCTCAAGGACCGCCGGGAGAGGACTTCACTTCCAGACGGGGAGAAAGGCGACGTCGGAACACTAGACGATGCTGCTGCTGCTGCCCCCAGTAGATGCAGGTTTATTGGCATCAGTAGCACCCAAGTCAACTTCCTCATCCTGATCAATAGACTCCCCAGCACTGAGTCTTTGCAGACTAGCCTCCACAGCGTCCAGACGTTCCAAATGCTCTAAGTGGTTCCAGGATGGACTCGTTGGAATTTAGTGGAGGCTGAGACAAGAGAATGATCTCGCCATCGATGTCCTCAACTAGGATGTGAAAGCCTCTACTGTGCTGTGGATCTTCTCATCCCATCGGAAGTCGAGGATAATTGAAAGGTCGATACGGCGGGTGATAGGTTAGACTTGGAGCGCTTGAGTCTTGTTACAAGGAAAGGTGTAAGAGGATGCTATCGCGATGGTAAGATGCCTTGAAAAGTGGTGGTACAAGAGAACTCACCGTCCAACGGACTGTTGTACAAACACCATGTCCGTGAGGAGTACACCATGTCTCCAGTACGAATTCCAATTTTCCATGTGGACCACCAGAAAATGTAAACCACCAGAAAATTCGACAGGTCAGCCGGTCCCTCTGTCAGAAATCGATAGGTGATGGCCTGATCCAGTCATGACATCATATATGTGGAGGGAGAGAAGAGTCTTAGGCCTAGCAGGTGTTGAATGTATGTATGAGATAACCTTCAAAGGAACAGATAAACGTGAATACAGCACTAGTGCATGAAGTGGTAATCTACTTACCACACAAGGCTATCAATGGTTTGAATGATAAATGAGAGCCATCGAGATGCAAACTGCGAGCTGGCGAGCTGGCAAACGGTAAGGATGACATGATAAAATAGTTTAAAACCAGCGCACTCTTGTCGGATTGGCCTACATACATATTCTTGACAGCAGAGATAAAAACACTTTGGGCAGCCCCAGAAGTGTAAATAGAAACCTTGGGCAGCCCCAGAGGTTGAACTCAAGAAAAGTCCTTGAGCGTCGTTACCCGGCGCTGTCCTAAGCGAAGCCGGTCAGTGCCGGTCACAGCGTCCAGCTGAGCGTGGGGTGGACGGCCATAATGACCCATCCAACCTCAGATCCTCACCACTCGTAAGGGGCACAAGTTGAAGCTGGATGTCCTTCAGAAGATGTCCAGTCCGTACACGTGATAGGCTGACGATCACGTGTATCATATACCACAACTATTAGTATCACATCGAGGAATTGAGACAACAACCTGGAAAGGAGTTCATCCGGAAAAAATGGAATAGAGACGATCGACGATGTGAGACTATTAACAGAAAAGGAGTCCATCTGTGGTCAATCTAATTGAGAAGGGCGTGGGAGACGGAAGAGATGTAAATATGATGTTATAATTGGAGATTCATTCTACACCAATAACACGGCCGAACTTGACCTCACTCAAGTGAGAAGTTCATTTGTATTAAGCCTTAGAGCCATACAAAATATTAGTTGAGATTAATGCATATGATATATCCGATCTCAAAGTAACACTATAGTGGGCTTGTTTGTTCGAAGATATTCACATGAACGAACTCGCAGTTGAAAATCACTGGGTACAGGAAACAATGTTTTCTGCCAAAACAATGTAAAAACATTGTAAAAATAATTCTATCAATTTTAAAATTCTTGTTCAATCTCTGTGGCCAAATTATTGGAAATTGACTCCACAATGGTATTTCAATGGTCTGTGCCATGTAAGTAGGGCTGGGTTGAAAATGCCGATGTTTTTAACATCGGCATTTTTCACACGTTTTTAACATGTTTTTAACATTTCTCACATCAGGACCCTTCAATACCTCATGTGAT
>JAGGAS010000098.1:0-15638 GCA_017657355.1 Termitomyces sp. K1Ac | reverse complement strand
CCCCAGGTCCTGACTCCCCCTCTCCAGAGCCAGTATGGCTCTGGTAACTGCACCCAGTCTGTGTTGGTGGTTGTCCTGACATTGCCCTGTTTATTGGTTAGTGTGAGTGTGACAGTGATATGCAAAACAGTTTCTAAGTCCAGCACATTTGGCCTGACATTATATAATCTGCTACTACTACAATTATATTATATATATATATATATATATATATATATATTGAACTAAGCCAAGTGCTTAGCCAATTATGACAGGTGCTTAATGCCTTGTAGTCCCACATAGCTTTGCTCACATCTTGAGAGACTCCCAAGTCATATCTCCCAGGCTCCAATGGACTTGTAGTTCAAGTTTGTTATTCTCTGTCCACCAATAACCTAGTAGGTTGTCCACAAACCACTCTTGCTTGTTATTTGCACCAAAGTCATATGGCTCTGGTACCGCTTGATTAGGAAACAGAGAATTGTCATTCACTCTGTTAGGGCGTAGCAATGACACATAGAACTTTGGCACTATTTGCTGTTGTTGTAATGCATCTGGAAGCTCTAATGTATAGTTAGAGTGATCTGGCTCTACTAACAAAATCTGGTATGGCCCAATGAATTTGAGGCATAATTTACTTGTCCTGCCCTTCAGCAGAATTAAGTTCTTGGTAGATGAGTAAACTAGTGACCCTTTCCCTAGTTCTAGTTCCTTGCTGCATTGGCAATTAGCATGTATCTTTGGAATACATGTGCCTCTATGATTGTATTATGGGCATTAGCAATATTCTCCAATGCTTGCCTTGCAAAGGTGGTTACTCCTCTGTGAAACACTTCATCAGTTCATAGTTCACGGATCATAGATGGCATTACTCCCCCATTCAACTTGAATGGGGCATATCCTGTAGTCTTGGATATGCTAGCGTTAATGGCAAATTCTGCCAATGGTGTTTTGTCCACCCAGTCTCCTTGATTAACTGGTGAATACAGTAAGACATGATAACTGTCAGACCATGGTATATTCTCTGTAGGAGCTGGGAATAAACCAGAATTGAATGCTGCTGCTTTTGTTGCAACTACACCATGTACAAGGTATTCACCTCATTATATAGTGGAAATGGGCTGTTCTTCCATTGCACAAGCTTCTTGTGTGCCTATAGAGTAATTATAAGATGAGACAAAGTAGAACCAGACAACTTGTGCCATACTTTGAGATAACTGGCCTAAATAGTTTCCATTGCAACACACTTCTTTGTTGCATCATCTCATCCAAATCCAGATGTGTGATGGATTTGCATAGACTCCAAGGAAGTTCTACTTGATCTGGAGGATAATGATTAAGCTTTGATTGTGTATATCAAGCTTGAAGCTGGCTTGAAGTATGCACATTGAATCAGTAATCATTGCATTTTGCTGCTGTCTTCTTGGGGCCTTTCTCTACTCCTTCCTTCTCAAGAGCAGCAGCTACAATAGTCCAGACTTGACTTTTCCTCTCAGCTTCAGACTGATTTCCTGCATCCTTCTGTTCCCTAATCACATGGACCAAAATGATGTCATCAGAATCAGTCTAGATGCAGCATGTCAACAACGTGGACTTTGAACTCAAATCCTAGTTTTCTTTGTCAGTGGTCAAGTTTTTTTTTTTCCTTGGCATTGAGGGGAAGAGCAGAGAGACACAGCAAAAATATTTTCAACATATGTATCTATAAAGATTGTCTAATTGTGTGGGCTGCCATACATCAAGACATGGCTGGTTGCTACCAAACACAATTCTGGTCCTGCTTCAATTAGATGAGGCCAAGGAACTCACCTGAGCAATGGCAAAAAAATAAGCAAGGTAAGAGAAGTGAAGAGGCAGCTTATGCCTGACAAGAAATTGGCAATATAAGAGATATAAAAACAACAAAGCAAATGTTATGAAAAAACTCAAACAGACATGAAATACTTGTGGCTAGTCCATTCGAGTAGTTATGTAGGAGTAGCATCAGCACCCACAGGCAGACCTAGAGAAGAAATATGCCAACAAGTTCACTGTCTCATATACACCTGCAACTGAAAGTGGTCCACAAACAAGGGCAATTGTTAATGCTTGGTAGACAAACTGTAGAGGATGAACATATGCAGAATTGTGAGAAAGATGGTACACACTGAAATGCTTGTATAAATTATTTGAATCACAAACTCTGGGATGGTTGCAGCAAATTGGTTAGGACCAATTGCAATGTTTGACACAATGGTAATCAGCTGAAGACCTGATTATCATTACATACATAGAAGCAAAGAGTTTCCAATTCACACCTGAAGTACAGCATAGACTGCTCCCACATTTACCAAAATGTATAGGATGCATCACACTGTAAATGGTTGAAACTGTGGAATGCCCATATTTCTGTGTAGGAATTTTATGTGTGCCCTGTCATTGCATAAATTTGTAGTAATTTAGAAAACATTCCAGATATAGGCAACTTGGACATACCTCAATGTCCAACTGATGAAAAATATTGAAACAAAGTTGGTAAAGAATGATAACATGGGAGGTGCAGCAGATAGCCAGCAATAAAGTGTGCTATCAGATAGAATATTTTCCTGTAGAATAAAAAAAAACTCAGGTATACAAGTGTAGCAACTTTGGGTATTTTTATCACCATGTGAGAAATATTAGTCATTAACACTACATACTAAAAGTGGAAAGGCACAGTCCCATTGAAATATACAATGCCCATTGTTGTTTCTCAAAGACAACCCATGCACGCCATATAATGAAGGCATCATTGATGACAGGCTGAGGAAATATTGTTAGCTATAGGTTATTGAACTTGGAAGGTAAAAGAAACTTCACATGGATGAGTTGAAACCAGTTGTTGGCTTCATTCCATTTACTAATCATAACATTTATGTTGTCAATACATTGATTCAGAGAAACACTGTTGTTATGAAAGAATTGATATCCAATAATTGCTGATGTGACGTTTATCGCCAAAAGTCCACTGGAAGATACAATACCCAAGCAAATCATTGCTAATTGTAACATGGAAGACCATGTTTTACCACAATGCCTGTTAAACATGTCACACAGTAGATCAGGATGGATCTTCTGGAGCATGTCTCACCTAGTAGATGAGTGGGAAATCATAATGGCAATTGGCATGAGTACACCTATGTAGCATTCAGAACATCACTTTTATTTGGAAGATGCAGCAGACCATAGCAAAATGAGGTAGTTCCAGGCTGTACAATCCAATTGGTAAACAGAGCATTCCCAAAATCTTGGATAACTTGTCATTCTTCAGGAGTCATAAGCAACCCAGATAGGATGGTATGTAGTAGGGTTGGAAATTGGTGATAACAAATGTGTAGAAAGGTGGTCTTCTGTCACAAGTTATTATACTCTGAACAGAGCTGCAAACTGCTGTTGCATCAACCCTCAATTGCCTTTCATCATTGCCAACTCTGCCCACTTACACTGTCCAAACTCCTTACAATCTTGTTATAAAATATCAATATCTCATGAAATCAATCCAGAGAATTCTGATTAAAGCAATGCTAAAGCTGTGTTACCTCAAGGCAATTAACCTACTCCACCTAGTGATCATTCCTGATCTATTGTCAACTGACATGGCAAATCATGGCCTTGTCTGGGAATAGAAATGATGACACTGTGATCATATTATAACCTTTAACTGATGAGCTAAACCAAGGGAGAATAGATGTTTGGACTCCCAGTCCATAACATAGTTCAACAAGGAATTCACAGGAAAAGAATTCAACTTGTCACAGAATATGAAAGACTGTTCCTTCCAACTCTTGTCATCATGAGTGAGTAAACAGTAGAGGAGTGAGGTTCACTCTTTAATACATTGGTGGATGTCAATAATGTTATATAAGTTGCAAAAAGCCCAAGGGATGTTGACATCTTGCAAGGGATGGTGATGCAAACTTATGAGGCTGGGCAAAGAAGAGAGCTACTGTTGATTGACCTTGCCACAGCAGAGTTGATGCAAACCACCTATCAGCTTTATTGATGACTTGAATTATACAAAGCAGAATTAATGAAGAAGAGTATAACAGATTATAGAAGTGCCTGTGCAGATTGATACATCAATAGACACGTGATAGCATTGTAGTGACTAGCACCAATCTACAACAGACATTAGGAGAAAAATCAAAAAGTAGGAACTAATGATCTTGATCAGGACTGGAGCATACTATGCAGGAAACCTCAAAGCTTGGAACACCTGCAATTGACCCATCAGTCTTCCTGTTGCACTGAGTAAGATCTATTGTGCTAGAACCGCTTTAACACTGGCAATCCTGAGTTGATATTTCAGATTTTACATCTAGTTACATCAGCTGATGTTGGCCTCAACACATTTGAGTCTGTGGGGGACTGGTTACCTACAACTTACTTGACAACTTACAGGTAACAGTGCAAATGGGATATAACAGGATTGACCTAAGAATTTATGAGAACATGGATATAAGAGGGAGAGAGGAATGACTGGCTGGTCAAAGATCAAAAGTATCCCCAACTCTTCTTATGTCCGCTACTCCATAGTGGGTTCTTGTGGGATGTATGTAGCAGAAAAGTGCTTAAACTATGATCAGTGCATTACATCACATGTAGACATGTTATGAGGATGATAAGACAAGTTGCTTTTACCAGAACTTTCCTGCTTTTTCCAACACCATTTGTTTCTGTTTGGCTTTTAACTGACAGCTCTTTCTGTTTTTTGCAACACTGCTTGTGTACATTTGCTTTTGTATGCCATCAACATGTCAATGTCATTGAAATAGGCATAACCTGCCCTACAATCCTCTGAAATAGGTTGTTCTCAACACTCATCCATCAAGACTTGTTTCAATTCACATCTTATATGGTGGGCTTTGTCCTCAAACACTATTTTATGACACTTCTTCCCTCTAGTTTGTATTTGTATGTACTTATTTTGATCTAAATCTAGCTCATCCTAGTGTGCCTTTTCTTGTTCTCCATGTTTCAACAGATAAATAATGACTCCTCACCCCTGCTTGCTTATATTTGTCTTGCTATCCATGGATATCAAATAACGGATTGTTATAGGCAAAAACACACATATTCCAATATATCCATATTGACACTTTGCAGGGGTATATCATCCAAGGAGGTTTTGTCACAGACAAATGTGTTCCTGTTCTTTGTGGTTTGTCTACAGTCTTTTTTCAATAACATATGTACTTAGTATCTATATATCAACTCAATGAAATTCTATCAACTCTTTACATGTTCCTGTGTCCACTGCAGTGTTCCCTAACTGAGACTATGTAGGTTAGATTGGTTTTCTTTTGTGGCTATTTGTTTGTGTCCTTTTTTGGTTCCTAATAATTAACCTATGTATATTGCCTTGGTTCCGCTTCTAAAGCATCAACCTTGTTCCTCTTATTAACTTCCTTCTCTAACACAACATCCCTCAAAAAATTTGTTGATCCATAATTAGAAAGCTCACCAACTTTGACTCTCAATACACTATTGCAAAGCTTTGCATGTTATACATGTTGCCTGACAACAGGTTCAGATCCCTACAAGTATGTGAAAAATGCTAATCTCAACTACAACAGTCAGTAATATACCATACAGCTTGCTGTGCATGAGTCAGCCAAAACATATCTCAACAATGAAAAAAGGCTTAATAATCAAAACATCAAAAAGTGGGAACAATTTATACTAAAAGTAGTCTATGGGTGTCATCATTTATAATAATGTTTGATTTTTGTGCATTCATAGATTACTATGGCCTTTTCTGAAATTGATGATTGAGGACAACTGGCCTGTCCTGGTTTTATTCTCAGGGTTGGTTCTTGTCCCATTTTGGAGCGGAAGAGTGGTTTCTAGGTGGCATATGTCTTTGATTGTCAGCCATTATGCATTGAGTGGGAGTGTAGTCAGTACTGGGCGAGGGCAGTTGCAAAAGGTAGATGGTAGGGTCTTCTGGTAGCGGCAAAAGCAGTGAAAGTTCATTTGGCTCTACAGCTGAGAGGCACAGGAATAAGTCAACAATATGATCTAAGGTTAAAGACTCCTTAGCAGCTTGTAGTTTATTGGCAAGGTTTTGTGGGCAAACAGGAGGTGACGGTGGTGGTGAACTGAGGTGAACTTGTATAGTATTGGCTTTGTTAAGAAGCCAGTGTGCTTTCTGGAATCTAGTCTCTGGCAGTATGTTGCTGTGCCCCTTGCAGTGAGCTCCAAATGATGTGTCTGTATCTGCTTAGCTGCCATGCAGAAAATCCAACCAGTACAGCTATTGGTAAGGCTTGATATCGAGGCTATAGTAACACAGGGCGGATATTAGCAACTTTCCAGAGATCAGTAACTGGAAGATGGCTTAGTTATTGAACAATTGAAGTGTTGTGGAAATGTGTAAGGTGGGTTGTAGTCAATATGTTACAAGTTGGCCTTAGTCGCCAACAAGTGGCAGTTGGTAGAAGTAAAGTTGTTGGTAAGGTTGAGGTGACTAGTTGATAAATCAGGTGGTTGGTAGGACTTGGTTGATTAAGTGGTAGTTGCTTAGCAAAGGCGGCTGCTGAGGTCAGTTGGCAAAAGTTGGTAAGAGGTGGTACCTAAGCACCTGCGTCAATAAGGACAGGTTGGTAATGGTAAGGGCAGTGGTAAACAATGATAACAGGTAAAGCATAAACAAAGTATGCAATAAGTTCAATAATGGGACCAAATGTCTCTGAATGCAAAGGCAAGGTGGACTGTATGTCCCTAGAGGTTGATAAGAATGATGAGCAAGTTGATATGCTTGATGAAGACAATAGCAAAGATGGTGAACTGAAGTTGTTAAGATAATGAGATCTGAATAGTGGAGTGTATTCTGCTGTTGGTAAAATACAAAAAGTATAGTACTTATAGAAAAAGCTAGTAAGGGTAAATGACAAAGTTTGTAATTGTATGGCGGCAGTAATAGCTAAGTGGCACAGGGTTATTTAGTGACTGGATATTGACTCGGTGAAATAAAACTTGAAATGGCTATAGTAATTAGTGACGCTTGTCATACCAAGTACTAAATGTTGCCAGGCTATGGGCCCTGATAGTGTTAATGATTCAGACGGGTCTAAAGTCGGCATGTGGGTCACATGATAGAGTCACATGATGTGTCTTGTGACAGTCACATCCCAAAAAGGAAGTACAGTGGGTACGTGCTAATATCTGTGGCTGTCAAGTGTGTTCTGGTGGTACCGAGTTGGTTTTGTGTGTTTCTGGGCATAGCCAGAGCCTAGGCTCATCAATGGCAGCTAGGCGGATACAGACACATCAAGGTCCATGTCCTTTGGTACTCCAGCATCATGCAGATGCTGGAGGAGCTCTGCCAACTGGTTGTTGGCATCATTAGACTAGCAAGGCTCTTCAGCCTTGCATTTACTCTTTTCTCATACAGGGCACTTCCTACTGCTTCTTCACAATGCAACAGACAGGCTTTCTGATGTGGAGACCAATGATGACAGGTCTGTCCACTTCCATTAGAACATAGGGTTCTTGAGGATGTGCACGTCCTCTTGACCCAGCCACTTGGCTAAGGAGACCCATTATGGCTGGTTGGCTATCTGAGCCACTGTTTGGTGAAGCCAACACCTCCAATCAGCAGCCCATTGCTGAGGCCGGTTGTGTTCCATGTCTATTCTGTAATTTTAGTCCTGATGTCCTGGCTGGCACAAAAGTCCAGTTACTTAAATACTTCCATAATGCAAATATTATCAATGTCCTTGCTTAGCTTGGGATTGTGAATGACAAGCACCTCTCTATTCTAGCTACAATGGCAACCTTCAACTCTGGATCAGAGGATTTTATCAATACTCTTGCTCCAGGTTTGCTTAGTCCTTTGTACAGGTTTTCTATCCTTTGACTTTTCCACAAATATTATTTGGTAGGTTAACAAATTGCTTCACACAATGCTCTTGAGTTTTGAATATCTCTGTAGTCAAAGGCTCCCAAACCATCCTACAAAAATATCAACTGCCAAAGTGGTTGCCCTAGGCATATGTCATTCGAGTGTGATCCAGTTCCGCCAAAACTTTTTGAATTTATTACATTTTTATAGGCACCATGTGATCCCATCAACTTTTTGATTGTATCCTACAGGTCACTTCCCAGTAGCCTGATGTCAAAGATATAAAACTATGTCAAAGCCTGTTTACTGTGATTAAGATGTGAGGCAAATTACAATGACAATAACAAAGGATCCAAGAAACATGTCTAGCTCATGGTCTGATCAGCACCCTCAATCAAGAATACCAAAGGACAATTTTTTTAAACCAGTGATATATAAGGCAAAACATACAGGGGCACCATATTGTTTCTTCACTATGCAGATGCATGAGACACCTTATAACAAGAATTCTCCTATGCAAGAAAATCCAACACTGCTACCTCTATGTTTCAATTATGCTAATCTTATCATCAAGGTGCCGCGGACAGAAATCCATGTTCATCAATCAGTGATGGGTTACCATGCAAGCTTCTTTGCTGAACTCTGGGACAATTGCCCTTTGAGATGTGTCAGACAGGTAGCAAGTAGGATGGATGACGACAACAAAGACCTCATTTGTTCTGTCAATGAAGTATACAATATAAACAGGTAAGCCAAATGATCAAAACGGATATACAAGTTGAGTCTACGTTACCATGGATGATGAACGGTACCATCCCAGCTTTTGGTTGCATGTCCAACAGCCTATGCAAGAATCAGAGACAAAACATTGTCAATCACTTATGAATAGCCATAGGAAATCCATTTCTTTGTGTAAAACCTTGGAATGGTCTATTGTGCGAGACTTGCAAAGCATTGGCAAAGATTGCTCATGATGAATATCAGGAATATATGTGGTCCATGTTGCCAGGTTACTTTGACCTAGGTGATTGGGAGCTACTGAAGGCCCAACAACATGCATTCACAGTATATTTTATTTTCCTTATGTATGAATTTTTAACATTGCTAAGTCCAACTCATATGACAGGATGCATCCTCTAGACCCAAGGTCTTTTACTGTCTGCCATAGGAGAAAAAAATAGTTAACAACAAAGACAAGAGCTACACTTACCTACTGTTGCTAATTATGTTATCTTCCACATAATATAGACATTTTCACATGAATTGAAGCAATACATACCAGCATGAAATAAAGAACAGAACAAAAAGACCACAATGAAGAGAGAAGAACAGATAGTTACAGTCCAAAACAGGGGTTGCAAACAATGAGTTAACCAACTAAAGGGAGTGTGCATGCACAGATTCATATTGACATAGGCATTAAAGAAGCATCAGAAGGAGAAAAAATCTATTATGTTATACTAAGTATTTTTTTTTTGTCTTTAAGCCTCCACATCTGATACCTGATCCCAGCCTAAGACAACAACCCATAAAATATTGAAGTTCAAAATCTGTACTTCCTCTCTGCCAAGCAAATCCTTATCTCATACATAGGGGCTGACATTGATGCTATGAGTGACAAGCGCACAAGCTTCTTCTATTTCCTCCTGAATATGTTCCAGACCAAATCTGATGATGGCAGCATCTAATTTGTCATCTGCCACCCCCAGAAATGGCAGAAACAAATGCATCAATTGTGAATCAAGTACCATTGGATGAACAATATGATGAAGTGTCATAGATAGGAACCGAAATCTTGGTAAGCTGTGCAATCCATGTTTAGAGTGAAGGACATACCATCTTCTATGGTCAAGCAATAGGTGACACTAGTGGCAGAAAAACTGGTACCGCTGCTTTTATAAAGAACACATGAACCCTTGCAAGGAGACAAGAAAGACTGGTTACCTGGAAGGCAATAAGATTGTCAGAAGAGTAAGATTAGAAAAAGTGCATACTTTCTGGAATAGTAGTGAAGCCAAGTTGTGATTGGAACAGAGAGGCAATCATCTGGGGCTTCTGAAAGAGCATAGAAGGACAGCCAACCATACATTGATACTTTTGGCCATGAACAAAACCATAAACGGACTTAGTACTGGGCATATGAGAATCTGTAGACAAAGCAAGAAGATTAGATTGGACAATGTAAATCAGCACAAGAGCAACAGCCAAGACATTTTCTATCTGTAACTAGCGCCTAGATTTTCCATGTGTACAGAGAGAGTCATGACGTTCAAAACTGCAGGGTCTACATGAGACAGATTGACATAATGTGACAAGTGCACAAAGCAAATTGCGCTCAGGATTGTCCTACCACTGTTCAATATGCAACACAAATGTAACATTCAAACAGCTCACAGCAAGTGCATATTAAGACAAATAGTTGCCCAGTTGCTAGCTTTAAAGGAATTTGTAGCAGGAGCTCCATTCCAATGCAGTGATTCACCTTTCTATAGATAGAAATCAAGGTACGTCAAGTGATCATCTATATGAGAACTTTACTTTAAGGCGGGTAGCTTGCTCTCACGGTAGTCTTGCAGTAGAAGTGGATCTTGAAACAAAGGATCATCGACCTCGTTTTCAATACTGCAGTGTAGAAGGTGTTTTGACATCTCCTTGATTAGTTGCATCTGCCTGCTTATACCTTCTTGTTCTCACATAGAAGATGGGAGTGTCTAAAATTGTACCACTGCTAGAGGCAGGAGTTGGTGTCTCATGTGTTACTGACCAGAAGAAGGTAAGGAAGGAAGGACATATGGTATGTAGAGATGTGTTTGCAAAATACCTTGCTTTTGCCCAACAGGGGTAGGCACTGACTCCGATATCATGGACGTATTGTTAGGGGTTACTTTTAAAGTATCAGCCATTTCAAGCATAGCCAACAATATAAACCTACCAAATCCTACTACAGATATATGATTGTTGGAGTCTCCATCATTGTCTATGACACAATCAGAGACAATACAATATCAAGTGAGTTTGACAACATATGCATGCTATGAGAAGAAGTTACTGTAAGAAAACAGAATTAATTGGAGAAAAACAACATTTGATAATATGGGACACTTCTTACATTTGATTGATGCATTAACTTTAGAAGAAGTTGCCTCAACAATCCCAGCAGGAGGCTTGAGAACACCAGACTGGGTTCTGGTGACTGAAACTGTTGAGAACAATAACAATCAGACATGGAGGTAGAAACTTACCTTTAGACAAAGTGTTTTCTATTGCAGAGGCCATGTCTTGGCTGATGAACAGTGACCTGAACACATCAGAGCTAGTGATCAACTTATTCAGTGCTTGATTTGTTAGAAATAGAATTTGGAAGAGAGAATGAGCAAAGTTTCTCATTAGAGAACATCATTGAAAACACTGCTGGCAAATTGTAAGCAAAGATAAGTCCAAGAAAACAGAGTCATACAATTCCTGCTGAGAAGACCTTGCAAGGAGTATGAAGGAGTGAGCAACTCACAAAAATGTTCAGTACTGACTGTTTTTTGTCTTGATCCATGTTGGATAATGCCAAGTTTAACAATTGGTTCAGAGACCCAGGCTTGGTGGGATCAACATGCAAGTATTTTCCACATTTACTGGGTGACAGGTGAGCAACAGTGACAACATAGGAGGAGGATGACATATGTAGAAATAAGAGAAACTTCTTCATTGCTAGGATGATTGCTCAAAGCATCTTGCTTTCTGAAGTAAGGATGTTAGCAAGCAGCACTTTAATTGATAACACAACATACAGTCCTATTGCGCTAGACCTAGTGGGACCATTGGGTCAAACAATGCTAAGGCAATGTAAAACTGTCAACAAGAAAACATTGGAAAAGAAGTTACAGATGTCTCCCTCTGGAGAGTAACAATTGAGCAAGCAATGCAGACAAAATACTGACACAGGTTACCTATCACTCATAAGCTGGACGTGCTCTGTAATTGATGTAGGAGGTCTAACAAATAATTAGTTATAAGAAGAGGCAATAGAATGAAAAACAAACTGTAAGGAAGCCATTTGTCAAATGAATCTGCAAGATAACCTGAGGAGGATAATGTAAGAGGTCAGCAGAGATTCAAAGAAGGGAAACACACTTGTCAAAAGTCATTGTCAGGAGGGATCAGACTTGCTAGCTTCTTAACCAAAATGCTTCCAACCAGACATTTTGAAGCAAATATAGGTATGTTGAAAAGGGGTACATAGCTAGAGGGGACAGGAACACTGACTATCCACAAGAGGTTCTGAGTCAGAAAATGTACTGATATCTGGTTCCCTATTTATTTATTGCCATGTAATGTAATCAACTTGTTGGTGTAAATTAAGAACAAGTTTTAATAGGTCCAAGCCATGAAGAAGGAGTGTTCTGTTACTTTCCTATATACATGACTCAACTATACAACTTATCCCATCCTAATACAATGATTCAAATGAAGTTAATGTCAAGTCAAAACCAACTTGATTATTGTCACAATTTGTGCTCATGGTGTATGCAACTACAGCACATGCACCTTGGAGTTCTCCATAAATTAGCAAAAGTCCAAAGTCTTCCATAACCTTTTCAATGTTCTTGCAGTGATCTACTTTGAGTTGAACTAATAAGTCATGTAGAACAGACACCTGGTTTCTACACAATCTAAGACCTGACACATTGTAAACGGGAACTGTTGAAAGAGTTAGACATAAAGTTACACAATGTTGGGTCGTGCCTTTTGAAGAGCATGGAGTGGTAAACTCTTTGTCCCTACAATGCATACTCCCAAGAGCTTGAGACAATAGTCAATAATGCTCATACTTCACATGCTAAATGCATAGATACTGCAAGGATCAACTGTGAAAGGGAAAGTTGACTGGAACAAGTTCATTGACATATCCTTGGTTCTGAAGGAGACTTGGAGACATCCAGCCATACAACAATACTTGTCCATATGCATGTAACCAGACATGAAGCGCTTTGTTGCAGTAATCTGAGGATGAGAAGGAATAGCAGAGGATGAGAAGGAATAGCAAGGTTTGACTCAGTAACATATCCAGTCAAGATTGCAACCACTGGTGGTCCGGTAACATTCAAAAAACAAATTGTCTGGTTCAAGCATTGATCATGACGTGTGGTCGTTTGAAAAAGACAAGGGCATATTTGTGATAGATTTATAATTGACATAGACAGGATGCAACAAAAGCACAAGACAGAAAGCAGCAAGCTGTAAATGCAAAGTTACAAACAAAGATTGCATGAGAAAAACACACATCCTTACTCCATGTCAAAAAAAGGAAAGAAATCAATTATATTGCATGTTTTGAAGAATACTTGAGGTGGTAAGCTGTCACAACTGCAGATCTGACCCACTCTGGAAGTGTCAACATATGAAGTTAAAGCAATAAACTCATGCACTGAACATATGTGAACAGGTCATCATCCATACTCAAAGACAGTAGAGGGTCCTCAGTAACAGCACACCTATCTGCAAATTAATGCACTCTAGTCTTGATCTCAATGTCTTCTAGATACACCATAGCCTCCATCATAAAGCAGCATTGGAATAAGTTTGGATTGCAGCCAAGTCACAAGCAAATTCCCATGGCTTATATGGAGATTTTTTTGTTTTGAACAGAGTAACTGAATATGCCAGTTATGAAAGATGCAGCACACATCAGCACCAGATGCGGAAAGATAATGTGATTTCCCTTACAGATTCAGGAAGAACAGGGAATTGATAGATTTTGCATATATGTTCAGGAACAGAACAACCTGCTTAGCTCTCCAATGTTTAAATCAATCAGTGGTCTCAAACACACCTTTGAATGTGCATCAGCAGGTAAGTGAACACTCCGTTGGTGCAGAGTAATTGTTGACATGTTTTCCAAGTGGACAAACTTAATAAATGGATCAAGAATCAACAAGGTCTATGGTCCTCACACAGTGTGTCAATTGTTGAGGCAAATGTGAGCATGCCTTAAAGTGTGACAATAAGATGGTTGACAGTTTACAGACAAAGAACTACAAAGTGGTACGTAAGAACACACCGATTTTTGTGAGAATTGTGTGGAACAAGGAAAGTGGAGAAATGGATAAAGTAGTATTCAGTATGCAAGGAGTAATGTCACAACTCCATGTCTATTATGTTGTGAGGAGAGCTGAAAAGATCCAAAAATAAAACAAACTGTATTTCAAATACATTCATGCTGGAAACTGTAGGCACAATAGATTGCTCTCAAGATTCCATAAACTAGAAACCTTAACAAGAAGCAGGAGAATGGCACCCAGAGCTGAGGAGGGAGATAGAAAAAGAAAGAGATAAGATAAAAAGGAGGAAAGTGCTAAAAGAGGAAGTGACATGCATAATGACAACACCACACAACATAAAAGACAGAAGAACAATGGAGGATCATTACAGAAGTTAGAAGTCAGAAAACAGAAAAGAACATTAAAAAAAAAAAACCCAAGAATGGAAGGAGAGGGCCTCCAAGAAACATTTAAGGGTGACTCAGCAAGGATCAATGATCACATCTGATCCAATCACGGCTTCATTACGCCATCTTGGAACACAAAAAGAAAGTACAAAGGTTGTCCAAGTCAGGTGTAAGACAGGTCTATGCACAGAGAAGTAGGTATAAATAAGCAGTTAGAGTAAGTAGGAAGGTAAGTAACCTATAGATAATGGCTTGGTGTTTCCTAGGGGTGAAATACTTAGGCCTGCTTTTATAAGTAGACTTCTGGCACTTAACTATTAGAAGTTGAGAGCACTCAATACAAAACATCAAATCTGCAGCTTACTCATATGTGATCTTAAATTAGACTTGCTAAGAGCTCCAGAACATCAGTATTGTATTACATAGTACTACAGTAATGACGTCTGTGGCACTATCACCTGCAATGTAAGTATTTCAGTATAAAGTAAAGGAAGACACTAATGCAGAAGAAGACCTGGTTTTTACGATTCATAGGATCTATACCAAATATTTCAAAAAGTAAGAATCTCGGGTCTTGGCAGCTCACTATTCAACAAGCAGATCAAAAAGATCATAGAGTTGCACACATTCATCAACCATTCATCATCACAGATCCAGCTGATGCCCTGGTACCTGCAATACTCCAAAGGCCTGCAAGAGATGACCTGCTGCAACCATATACTCACAACAGGTAGAGATGCTGAAACAATCAGCGCCTAGGACATCCTGAGAGATATTGATCCATTAGGTGTGTTAGAGGAGCTTGTTCAAAGACAAGAGGTTGTGTATGGGGAAGGAAATATGGTCATGTTCAGAAACATGGTTGTCAATGATGACGACAATATTGCAGGGTGAGTGAACCTGTTACAACTGTCAGGATAGATCTGAGTATAATAAACAGATACAAACCATGCAAACCAGACTTGATATGTCTTGGAGACATTATTGAAGTGCACTTCACCATACTTGCAGTGCTAACCAGTTAAAGAGCAGGAGAAGCAATGTGGCACTTCTTCCTAATCTTGCGTGGAATCACCAGGATCAATGAAAGCTTGTCTAAGGTCAGAGGGATGGCTACATTGTATGTGATGGATTTGCTAACAGATAATCAGGACTCAAATATGAAAGAACTCAAAGCACTTGCCACATATTCAAAGCAACCAATGAGATTTGCCAGTATGAAAAGACATATAGGATATGACAGGGAGGACACAGAGGATTGAAGGTGTCAGGGGATTACCCATTTTGTGCTTTTCTCCTTTCAGGTGATCCTTTGATTGCACATCTCCGGAGACTGATCCCATCAAGGCATACTCC
>JAGGAS010000097.1:0-15733 GCA_017657355.1 Termitomyces sp. K1Ac | reverse complement strand
CAAATTCACCAGTTCACGCTGCTCCTCCCTTCTGATTTGTTGCACTACCTTCACGCACCACTTTCCACCTCTCCATGCATCATTTTGAATGGTACCAAGTCAAGTCAGAGGAGGAACGAATCCACTAGTGGAGTAGACATATGGTTATCCTATACCGTATGGAATAGTTGAAGCCGCCACGCTGCATCTTGTAAGCAGCACAAGTGGTCGCAGGACAATGAGGGTGATACTACCTGATGAAGGAGGGATGAGCTTGTGCGTGGCACAGGGCAAAGCACAAAGTTTGGTACTAAACTCGACTCGTCAGGGATCTGTTCCACTGCGTTTGGTGAATCCTTTATTAGAATCCTCAGTCAATCCCACCTGTGCTCTCTGACCTGCCTGAACAATACAATTGCAGTTAATGGTCAGTACTGAGTCTATCATCCACTACGCTCTGCAAGAGGGTGTGAAAATCACACTTTTTGTGAACAAAATTGATTGTCTCATCTTAGAACTCCACATAACCTACCAATGCGTTTTCTGAGGTAAGCATACTATTGAAGAGGATATCAATACATTCATCAGGTTAGTGGCCCATCATTGTAATCCGATGCCTCAACATCATTCATTCTTTCTGAAGCGCCATCAACCCGGACCCAGAACTGAGGTTGAGCCCTGAGAACAAAAATGTCGCCTTTGCAAGTACGGATATGAACTGGTGCTTTACTCTTCATTCATTTGCAAATGTGTACCCAGAAACCTTAGCTACGTGTCCTTCTCTTTCTCTCTGGATGATTCTGTAACTTGTACTCGAAGGTAAGTTGGATGTGGATTCTTTGCTGTGCGTCTCTGGGGTGACATATACTTCAACTCAGAAA
The DNA here is from genome assembly GCA_017657355.1 of Termitomyces sp. K1Ac. NCBI lineage: Eukaryota > Fungi > Basidiomycota > Agaricomycetes > Agaricales > Lyophyllaceae > Termitomyces > Termitomyces sp. K1Ac. Next base: position 14,873 of record JAGGAS010000097.1, on the reverse strand, counting down.
TTCGCAAATTCACTTGCAAACCGACCAATCTCAAACACACACACATTCGTAACTTTCATCATGGGGCCTCTGTATAAACTACGTGCTTAGCCAAGAGACTAAAGACCTCAAGGAGATGCTGACTGGACTTGGGATTTGGCTCAAGCTCGTCATGTACCAGATGGACGTGCGTCCATTGTTAAAGGTATCTTAGATCATTTTCTCTGTGACGGGGTTGACCCTACCTTTGCCAATCGAAGGTGCTGCTCTCAAGGTTACTGGAATACATTAGGTGTTATGCTGAGTGTTGATTATTATATTTTTTCTCTAGGTTGAGTCAATGTATACCGGGCCCCAGAACACTGAGTTGGCAGCTTCAATGAAGATGTGTGATCCAGAAGGCCCTCTGACGATTCAGAACTCTATCATACTACAGATGCAAAGGACACACAGGTCAAGGAAGGTTATGGGAGAGGGTTACTCTGAGAACATTCTTAGCAGCTATGCTGTAATGCAATGCTAATTACTCGATAGGTACTTTATCCCGGTGGATGCTGCCAACCTATTCCAGCGGATGACAGAGTCTGTTTATCTAGGTTGCACGGAGGGTCAACAAGTCTTATACACTTCTGTCAATCAAGGTTAAGGAAAGCGGCAAACGGTCATTGTTGGGGAATATGAACAATTCACCAAGGTCAATCTTCATACCCTGGGATAAACAAGTTGAGATGTCGATATTCAAGTGCCTGAGTCCAGAGCTACCCCGAAGGAAATGCTATTACGCACGAAGTGTAGGACACGGTTCAGTTATCCTATACCCACTAAAACCTCGGTTACTGCTCTCCATGACTTCAGAGGGTATCTGTCCTATGGCAAGATATTTTCCACTTGCGTACTATTAGCTTGGCGTTCGTCGCTATCTTGCTGAAGCAATCCTTATCTGTGACCATGGAGTCCAGCTTGATTCTTTTTGTAAGGGCGGCTCTTGTTTGTTCTCTACCTCTGCGTCGCTGGGGATTTGTTCTGGGTCTGCTTCCTTCGATATTCTCCAGTTGCATCTCATCTTCCCTATAGTGTGCGCTGCCTCCGACACAACAATAGTTGAGAACCTGCGCGCCGTGGACTTATCCTTGTCTGCGTCTTGGGGGGCATGGCCACTCCTAGTATTTCCCCTAGGGACAGTTTTGCAAAAGGGATACTGTGGCCCTCTGCTCGAAGTTTGGTATGTTTTCCCAGTAGGCTCCTACCTTGTATGCGTTATGCATGATCTTCCATAGGAAAGCCCTTGCTTCTCTGGAGATATTTTTGTTCTTTAGGGACAGCCATATGTGGTTGTCTGTGGGAGCTTTGTCGTTGTGTTCATTTACCGCCCATCTGGTCATGTCAAGGTGGATTACGGTGCGTCTTCTTAATGGTGTGGGTTTTGAAGCTATTATCCCTTTGTAGATGGTAGCTTGGGACATGGCCACTAGTTTTGCTCCTCGTACCTCATATCCTCTTGGCATGGAGAGATTGATCTGGTCAGGGGCTTCCTTCCGTGCCCCTATGTTGGTGAGTCTGTCCGCCTCTTCATTTCCTTCTATTCTAGCGTGTCCTTTGACCTTCTCTATTAGGACCGTGCCTTTCCTTGCTCTTAGGTTCGCTACTAAGGTGGTCAGGATTTGTTTGTTTGCAGTGCCTATCCAGCCATTGTTTTTGTTTTCATCCAGGTACTTTGTTATGCTGACTATTGTGATTTGTGAGTCGCTCATGATCTTCAGGGGTTCCTCTGAGGGGACTGCTTGTGAGCACTTAGTGTCTGTAGGAAGGAGTTGCTGTATGAGAGGCCGTCCGTTGTTAACTTTCCCTGGGACACATGGAGGCCGAGGATCCTATCTGCTATTGTCGCCCACAGTGGCCTCTTGTCGTCCAGTTTAAGGTAATGTTGCGCTTTCATCAGTTTATTGCTTTGTTCCTCTCTTTTATGTTTAGCATTTTCTTACCACCCCTCTCATGGGGTAGTTGTAGAGTCTCCAGTCCTACTGTAGGCCGGTTTGTTTCACCCCAAAGAAAGTCTCTGATCATCCTTGCAAGGCGATCTTCTATCTGTGTTGGCACTCCCTGTACGCAGGCTCGGTACTGTGTCCTGCCTCCTACTACCATGTGCCTCCTACTACCATGCCGACTATCAGTCTCCTTCAATTGTGGGGTTCCCTCTTGCCCATCTCTTTAGGTCTTTTGCAACAGCTTCGAGCGTGGGTGTCCATATGCTGGGGCAGTTGGTTTTGTTCCCTACAAAAGTGCCCAATATCCTTGTGGCTTTGCCATCCCTTGTGATTTGGATCTTGTCAGGGATCTGTTGGCCTTGTGGGTTGGTTTTTTGGTTGTCGACAGCGCTAGCCTGTATTCTTCGTTCCCCATCGGAACGATTACAGTTTTCGGGATATTGAATTTCGTGCCGGAGGCTTCGCACCATGTGCGGAGGATGACCTGTAGGTCTTCAAGGTTGTCTGGAGGTAGACTGTTGTGTCTTCTGCGAAGAAGGTAACGATGATCCTCTCAGTCTGTCCTTCTATGTCGAAATGTCGAAGCCTTTCAGGTTGGACAGGTGGAGCATCTGGGCTAGCAATTCGATTGCAATGTTGAAGAGGAGGCACAATAGTGTGGATTGCCCTGTCTTACTCCCCTTATAACTAGGTATGACTTGCTTTTCTCGCCGTTCAGGATGATAATCGTTTCTGCGTTTTGGTACAGGGCCTTTGTATTTATAAAGGAGTTGCTCAAATGTTATATGGGAACGTTGAATAAGCACCAAGTTGATATTGCTCTGTGGTTGGGATTCGTTGATTGTGCTCCACTAGAAACAAGATTATGGTGATTGCGGAGCCCCTGGAGAAGGGTATTGTGAAGATCTCGAGTAGGGCCCAGGGCATATGCATATACCGGCCAGGGAACGTGGCAAGTTCTTCAAGGAGAAATATCAGCGAGATCTGCTCGCATCCCAATCAATATGGGCTTTTGGGTCTGATGAGAATGGACCAAATATCCTTCTGAACGGTCTTCCATATCAGGCTTGTTCTTCCAGAGTACAGTTGGACCAGTAGTTGCGGATCATCCCTGTTTTGTGACTACAGGTCGACAAGAAGCTCTTGCATAAACGTGAGTGCGTTACCGTGCTTCTTGAGCAATGCTGTCGTGTATATTTCCTAGCTATGAGTACTATCAAATTCCGGATACTTGACGCTGCTCTTGCCCAACAACCAATTTTCCATGGTAGTGGCCACCAAATTGTTCCCATTGCACGCCGGGTTTGTAGTTGTTCCTGATGCTTTACAGTGTCTTCCATGAGACAAAAGTTTCTGACTCATCAACATAAGCGACTCCCCAGTGAGTGCAGCCCGTCTACTACGTTGAAGTCCGGGCACCAGCAGATTGCTCGGCATCGTGGACATGTCAATCAGGATATTCTGAAGGCAGGGTCACCCTGTACACTGTAAGCACTCATTCCCGTGATTGACGCAAATGGCTTCAAAACACTGGCAGATCTGAGGACTACAACACAAGGTCAAGCCTTCTGTCTGCAGGTCTGACTACTGGTCTATCGTCCCAGGTGGGTGGGTCTGCCCAGGAGCTCAAGAGAAGGTTGTTGAATCAACAAGCAGAACGGGACTCTTCATTTTACAATTCCAATGTTACCCTTTGGAATATTAATACAGAAATATCCGATTTCCAGGAGACCGTTTGCGCTCTCAATGAAGATTTGGGATCATACTCATGCACGGATGGACAGCTCGCATGATGAGGTTCAGTGTTGAACACATATCAGCCTACGCTCAGTTCGTTGTCTAGCTACAAGACAATTTAAACCAAGATCTGGGCGGCTCGCCACCCGCTTGTTCGCAGTTTCATTAGTGGGTTTGAGGGTGATGTCAAAACCTGGAGAAATGCTTTGTAAGTTTTGGTGGTTGACTTTTTTCTTGTATACTAAGATGCCATGTAGTGGTCCTGGGGTGTTCAGGCTCCGGTTGTACCACGTTCCTAAAAACAATGGTTAACATGCATGAGGAATTCCATGCTATCAACGGCGATATTCCCTACAACTCTTTATCTTCAGCAGACATCAAGAATCATTACAGGTCTAACAACATCATGTTCAGTTTGGAGCATGTGAGAAAGACACTTGTGGGCAATGCCATGATACGGGGATTCAGGGGCGGAGAGAGGAAGTGAGTATCTATTGCAGAGTTTTTTGCAGCTAGATCGTGTCTCTGTGCTTGCGACAAGTAAGTAGTTCATTATGAATGTCCTGCTTCTTTGCTTATGGTAGGTTGCTCTCAGCTCAAATCAAGGCCTTGATTTGAGCAATGCCCTTGAGTATATCCGTGCTTTACAAACACCAACATGTCCCAGTCTATGACAATAGTATTCCTTTACCAAGCCAGCAAGAATTTGTACCGTCACTTTGACAAAGTTTGGGTAATCTATCAAAGCAAAATGCTGTACTTTGGTCCAGTGGATCAGGCAAGGCAATGTTTCATTGACATGGGGTGTGTACACCATACTCTAAGCACCATAGCACTATCTAATTCCTTGTACAATTAGATACAAACCTGCCAATTGCCAGACTACTTCTGACTTCTTGGTTTCTGTCACCAATTCTAATGGACACATTGTTTGCCCTGGTGTCACGTCTATTCCTTGCACCACAAGCAAGTTTGCTGAATATTCCAAGAATTCTTCCTTTGGCATAGCTAACAAGACCAAGATGACTGACCATGCCTCACAATTTGTTGGCAAGCCTGATCATGCCTGGGCATATAAGGAAAGTGCTCAGGCTGAACATGCCAAGTACATGTGACTGGCAAGGTGTGCTCACTAATATTGGCTGGTCATCATATCAGGTTGACAAGCTGAATCTACTCCACCTTCTCAGCCCTTGCATGATCAGTACTCCCATGCAATTAGGTGCTGTCATGATAAGACAAGTTCAGATTTTGCAGGGGAACCTGCATGCCATAGGCTTAGAAGTATTGTCAGTCACTCATCCACAGTGCCCATGTATATTGATTGAGCCTTTTTGCAGTCAATTCATCTCTAATGCCATCTTGGTCAGTAGCTTCTATTTCAACTCATCTCAGTAGATTCTTGTTTAACTCATCTGAAGCTTTGCCATTCTCCACGCATGGAGGTGGTATAGCCTTGTATCATACCCTTGTATGTACAACATTCTCTTCTCATGAATCAATGGTTGTTGATTGGGCATTGTATAATTCCATTCTGTCCCAATTGTTGATGGCTATAGCCGAGATTCCAACATCATATGCCCAGTGTCCCATCGTTCATAGGCACAAGATCACTGCACATTACCATCCGTTCATTGAGGCCTTGGGTTTAACTTTAGTTAACGTTTCTATCACATCCATTGCAAGACTCCTTTCTGGAATCATGCTATACTTTATAGTCGGATTGCAAAGGAGTGTGGGTCAATTCTTGACTAATTCCTAAGCTTAGTATGATTGTTGCATTAAGATGGATCACTTATATCAACATATGTTCATTTTTTGGAATAATTTTGTTTTGACCATGTTTAGGTTGTCTCCAGCCTCTCAACTACAGGTGATGCCTCTTACATGTAATCAGTTTATGTGACTGACTGCTGACTTGGTGAGTCTATATTGACAAACAGATTACACACTCTTGATGTAAATGTTCTACTTTTGTACCATCAGATCCCTTCACTTGCCAACCAAGTTTGTACAGCTGTCTGTTCCATCTCTGGTTCTGAACTTGTCATTGGTGCTTGCTACACTGTACTCTGGTTCTCATCATCCTATCCTCACACTTGGATTGTACATATATATGTCCTTGAGTTGTCACTTATTCATCTTAGTCTATTTATCTCTCTGAGAATCTTGATATTCTCATGACATTTGCAGTCTTATTCATCATTCTTCTGCTCCTATTCTATGAGTTCAACACCTCCATAACAAAGGGGGCCCCTATCATGCTGTTCAAGCAGGACTCCAAGTCCCCTGCGGCTAATGATGAAGAAGTGCTCCACATTGATCGATAGCTCTGTCAATGCAAGGAACTTAGAAATCATTGAAAGGCCAACCGTGACAGATATTTTGTGGCACATATCAATTACAATGTCCCCATCTTGCGCTGATTGGAAAATCTGGTGCTGGAAAAACGACACTGTTCAATGTTGTTGCTCAGCATTTTGGCATTGGGATTGTCACCAGCGACAGGTTTGTGAATGATCAGGTTTTGTCCAAGAACTTCCAAGCATAGATGTTTGTGTTGTTTTGGCTTGTTTGTACACTTTTTGTTACTGAAGAGATATGTACAACAGTGAATTGTTAACAGATGGACAATGGTGACTGTTCAAGAGGCTTTATTGTTCTCTGCACAACTTTGTCAGCTGCATGGGGTTCCAATAGAAGAGAAAGAGGCTTAGTAGGGTATTTCAGTTGTTTGTTTCTTCCATCCCAACAACTACTGCAGTACAGAGAAATGCTTGAAGATGTGTGGTTTGGAGATCTATGGAGACACTGTTGTTGGTTAATTGGGAGACAATCAAAATGAAACATACCATCATTTTGTGGTGTTGTTTCTGGCACCTCTTTGATCATTTCTGATGAACTTGGTCTAGAGTACTGTGCACGATTGTTCTTCAAGTCCGTCAGTGAAGGCTTAAACCATCAGTGAAGGCTCAAAGATACCCGAGTGTGGAAAGGTTCTCCAAGACTCTCTGAGTTTGAAGGCCTCTCCTAGATTCTTGAGTTTGAATGTATGTCGACTATTGGCATTTGTGGAGAGACAAAACTTCAGAATAAGAGGTTTGATGATCCAGGTGTACAAGTATCACATCTCCCACCACCTATCTCTCCAAGGCTTTCCAGATTTAGTTTGGCTCTGTGACCCGTGTTTTTGGTTGCTTCACATAATCTTGTATCCGATTGGGCCCAGAAATCTGCTCCCAGTATATCCAGATAATGGTGCCTGTTTGTGGAAGGCGAAGACACAGGAGCTCAGGTAATTAATGGTGGAGGCTGAGAAAGTCAAGGAGATGTTGAGGATGCAGAGACTCCAACAGAGATGTGAGTTACAATGCACTTAACAAGTTTCTTCGGAAGCAATAGATAGTTAGCTGCAAGTCAGCAAATCAATTCCGAGCTCAATGTTGCCAGAGACATGTGAAGCTTGCGTTATGTCTGGAAGTGGTTAAAGGAAGGTCAGCGTTCCTTCATTATAGTCTTCTGAAAGTCTTATTTACCCTATTCTTTCTAGATTGTTGGCTTGGAAGAATGGTTTTAGCATATTCCAGCTTGAAAGTTGTTCAATAAGTATACACATATTCAACTTCTTTCAAAGTTCAATTGCACAATCTTGTTGCTCCCAGAAATCTTGTTGGTACTTGCTTGGCAATAGATGTCACCTGTGACTGATTGAGTATGCCACTCAAATTCTCATATAGAGGCTACTACCTCATTTCATTCTGCAGGCATACATGGGTCATAGGCCCATTGAAAATTTGGAGGGGGGACCAGTCAGTCCCATAATGATTGTATGGTTGCATTGAAATTGTTATCGCATGCATCTGCATTGTCTTCACATTGAGGTACTCCCTCTTTGCGAACAAGGTCTCCCACCTTAATTTTTGAACTCACTCCATCACTGTTGTCCTGCTATCAATTCCTCCATCACTGCCATCACCTGCCATCATTCAACAACAACAAATCCTTTGTAACTGTTGTCCCACCATCATTTCCTCCATCCTTCACCCCCTGTCACTTCTGTCATCAAAACTTCAGCGCCCCCCATCATTTCCCTTCTCCCATCACCTTAACCCACAGTTTGTACCTTATCTCAGTGAGTATTCTTCTCTCTCATTCTATCTATAGTACATTTACATTTGATCACAGTACATCTTCCACTATGGTGAAAAGCTGTTGCCATGGCATCTCTTGTCAAATCTGTGTTATTAATATGGGTGGCCCAGCAACTGCATGACCCAACTTTTACACAATGCAGGAGGTGATGATTGAGTGAGAACAGGCTAAGGAGCAATACACACAGGTTATACAAGGTAGGTGGTGGGGGTGGGGACTCGTTAATTACTATGACTTCTGACATGTTGCAAAATCCAGGGCTAGGCACACAATCACTTGATGTACTTGCTGAGACTCAGGGGTTGCATGTACCATCTGAGGCTGCCAAGAACCTCAATCAGAATAACGATCTTGCAATGGATGTCCCTGATGATGAATGGGAAGATGTCACCCTACCTGATGTCCCTGATGAAGCATTAGAACATGCATTGCATGATGCTATGCATAGTCAGTGAGTTCTGTGCTTGACAAGATGTACTCACCAACATATTTTCTTCATAGATGTCATAACTGTGTTTATGCAGACAAAAGGACCTGGCAACAGAGGATTTGATGGCTTCACCTGAACTTGGACCCACTCCTACCTTGCCTTGCTGACACATGCTTGACTTGGAAGTATGGGCCACCAGCAAACTCAGTGAACTCGGAGCAAACAGTGTTGGACATGTTAAATCTTGGCAATTCAGAAAATGGCAACACAGTAAACTATGACTTCATGATAGATGTTGTTGACATGTTGGAACTTACAGGGTTGTGAGATCGGGCAGGGCACAGAGCACAGGGACAAAGCAGTCACAGAAGGTGTAGATTCCGTAGTGTAGTGTAGCGAACAATGTGTAGTCTAGCGTCATGTGTGTCTATCTAATCTAGTAAGGTTTTGTAGTCATCAGAACTGCAATGATAAAGTTTGATGGCTTGATTGCCAAAGGTTACCATAACAGGTAAACCGACATGGCCGGTCATTTCCAACAAAGAATGAACCACTGCTTATATTCTCTCACATGTTTGTTGTCAATGGTAACAACTCATCAAAGAGAGTTCGGCTTACAGGTGAGAACAACACAGGCAACAATTGTACTTTTGAAGAGAGCGACTACTACCTCAGCCAAGAATTCATTGACCGTCATGCAAACAAAGTCAAATCTCATGTCCATGCTGACCTTGATCAAGACAAATCTCCTGTGCATGCTGAACCTGACAACCCTGATGGATCCACATCATTATTGAATGATACAATTGATGACGCTGACTTAGATGATCCAACAGATGGTGCCCCAACACCACCAAATGGTCCCCCTTGTGCAGACAACTGGAAAGCTGCTGCTGCCAATGCCAAGAAGAAAATGTGGGCAATTTTGAGGAAGTCAGAATCTTCACAAGTTGTTGTTGTCATGGCCTCATAATGTGGATTGTAGACATGATACAAAGGGGCAAACTGTAAGTAATGATGACATCATTTGGACCCTGGTTAACAGAACTTACATAGTGCAAAGTATCCTCTTGCTTTCATTGTCAAGGCCCTTGCCATTTTGCCACCAGGCTAATTGTTAGGCTATGATATTGGGTGCACATTCAAAGGTACCATTGAACACAGTTCTCTTGGGCCACTCTTCAAGGAGCACAATTGTCAGTGCTGTGTCAATGCATGTCATGGTTACTCCCACAGTTTCTCATACCAAGTCCAACATCATCCTAATGTCATTGAAGGGATAGGTCTAGAAGATCTTGAGACCATGAAACGGGCTTTCAGCGCATCAAATCAACTTGGCAGCATGACACACTACATGTCCAGGTACCAACGACATGTCTTTATTGATCTATTCATCTGGCAATGGGATGCCGAGAAGTACAAGAACCTAGTGACAATGCTGTACAACAACTACATTCAAGCACTATGTATTCTTCAACGTGAAGCACCGGAACTTGGGAAGTCAAAGGCCTATTTCAATATCCAGCCTGGTGATCTTGAAAAGTGGCGATCCGAGGAACTCCAGCATTTCCTTGCTCTTGGACAAGAGCCCAAAGAAGATCTGCTCAAGATCACATATGTTGAACTCTTGATAGAACTTTGAGAAATAACATGAGTTTAAATTTTAAATTCACATGTTTAATGATACGATAGATGTCTATTCCACAGTGCCCGGCATGAAAAGGCCCATCATCAGTTTCTGCTATTGACCCTTGCAGATGCTGCTGGTAGCACTTATGCTAAGGTCATATCTCAGACATGGAAACATGAAACAGAATGCCGATTTACATCCAAATGCCAAAGTCAACTCACTCACAACGTCATCGAGTTGGAGGCAAAATTAGGTATTGTGACACATTGGGATTTTTCATCCAAGGAATTTTGTAGTACATTGCAATACATGGCCAAATGCAAGTATCACAGGGCATTGGACAAACTCCAGAAGCTTGTTGTGTAACGTCTTTTTGAGTTACATAAACTCAAGTTGAATTATACTGGTCAGTAATCCTTTGTTCATGGTGGCGCATTCTTTAATTAATTTCTGGATAACTTACAGCATGTGTAGCCATATTGCAAAGTCACTACAGGCCTAGTGTAGAGCTATTCAGAACACTGTCTTGGCATACAACATGGCAGCACAAGCTTTGACCCCACCAAAACCCACGCTTGACTGGTCCCGTGTTTTCTCACTACACATTCCTTGAAGAGTTCAATATCTTACATGACATGCAGCACGACATCCAGCAGAAGCCCTGGGCTCAACTTGTGATCTGTGAGATCATGAAGCTTAATCTTAGAGTTCAATGGGCCCAGGAAGAGCTTATATGCTGCAATGTTGAACTTTGCCAATTGTTGACAAAGACAAACTCTTCTCTGATCTCCTTCCAGGAATTCAAATGACAAATCCATTGATTTACAGCGCAGTCAACAATTTTGTTACATATCATTGACGTATCAATAAACACCTTCTTTACAATATTCATCAAACCTATTCCTTACGTGGTTATACCGGCTCCACCTCTCCTGGCATCAAGAAGGGATCAATTAGACCAATTGAACCAGACCCTGTCACCAATTCAGTTGAACCATACCCAAGTCTCAGTCAACCAGATCCTGCCAGCAATGACAACGAGTTAGAAGATGAACATGACGACAAGTCTAATACTGTCATGACTAGGCTTGTAGATTACATTGGCGATCTTTCTGTCGACACATAGGATAGTTCATATTCATTATTCAGATCCATTATTTGGACTGTTTAAACATTCTAAGTTTATTTGAGTGATATTTCAGAGGTACATATGTCATATCTCAGATGAAGTCATATCAGATCACTTCATCAAAATGATCAATCTATTTGCAACAACTTGCTTCTTCCTTCCACCATTGAACGTTATGTATGTGTCTGACTCCCTCTTCATTGTCCTCAGAGGAGTGGACCACAGTATCAAGTCTACTCCATTGTTCTTCCATAGATACCACCAAATATGACCAACTAGAGGAAGAGGACGCACAATCTCAATTCTTTCCAAGAAAGTCTCAAAGCCTGCTACACTACAACCAGGGACTCTGTTGAAGAACAGCAATCATTTCTCCCCAACCTTTGGCTGTATGTATTGACTTGGTCATTCAATAGAAGCAATCTATCAACCTGTTTTCCTTCTAGTGCAGAACCTCTCATCGGGCAGTTCTCCTACCAAGAATCCGTTGAAGCTCAGTGAATTCTACGACTATCAGCATGTTAGATCTATCTCTGGCAAAGTGGTTGAGACGTTAAGATGGACTGTCTTTCCTGCTTTTCACCGGGCGGTCAACATGGGGACTTGGCCAACAAGTACATTGCAGCCATGGGGTATGATCAAGACGCAGTCAACAAGATCAAGTTGACCTCTCAGGCAACCTCCGGAAGACTCTCAGATTGATGGTCTGCAACCAGACACAATCAGATAGTCTCTTAGGTACGATTATTCTCAACACAAGGAAGTTAGAACCATCAAGAAGCACGTACCGTCCTGCCAGGGGTGATGTGATGCGTGATATGCTTCTTACTGACTATGACCGAAAAAACCCGATCGGAAAAGCATAGCCACTAGAACTGAACGAGACCCTCAGCCATTATCGCTTAAGTGAGACTAGACTAATGTATATCCACTATAGATATTAACTGCCAGGATTACAGCAAAATTCAGAATGATAGGCCCTTTTGACTTGGGCTTGTTTAGTTGTTTGGCTGATAATACAGCTTCTGCCGTGCTTGTCGGGACTCGGGAGGCAACTAAGGGATGTATACATTCATAAGTTATAGATAGAGAACCGTTTGAACGTGGTTCGTTCACTGTTTTTATCACGAAACAACGTATAGATCATCAGTATAGATCAGCCGAACAGCTAAACAAGTCAAACTCGAAAGGCGTTATGAATTTTGCTGTACTTATTAGTAACGCTTGCCAAGAATCGGTAACAACCCGGGTGCCCCCAACTTTGAACGTTCCTAGGCCTGTGAAACACTGCCAACGTTATGTCACTCCCCTGCTTACTCGCGATCGGCCTCAGTCAAGATGGTCAGTCAAGATGTCAGTTCTAGAGACTATCGATCCGCAGCGTACCGCAGGTGATTTGTGGACACTCCGAAAGTGCTGCATATTATGTTCGTTCATACATCGCTTTATCAAGTTCCCGATCTGCAGTTTTGTTCCACGCGATGATCGGTTGCGGTCTGATCTTGTTCATTCTCAGGGTTGCCCCCTTCTTGTGTCACCATCTAATTATAGAAAGGGCTTCCTTGAACAACAACTGACGATTTCCAAACGGGCCTCGCCTCACGCCGCAATCTTACTGCTGCCGGATTCTCTACTTGTGTATCTGCCCTGCTTTCGAAGCCAACAAGTCCACAGCCTTCCTTCTTTTCTTTTTGTGGTGGTGTGATATGACAGACACCCATTTCCCCATCTCCTGGCTTTTTGCCGGGCGGAACTTTGTCCGAGGGCAACCCTCCACTTTACCCGCCCAGAACTCTTGACTTCTAAGGAGTGTCCCCAAACATTCCTTGGGGTGGTATTACTCCAATCCTGCCTAGATACAACTTGAAGTTGTGTTGGCAATGGGCCAGACACAATTTGGAAAACAACCATTTGGTAGTTAGAACAGGATTGGGCAAGAATGCATCTCGGTATCTGGAGTACTATAAGGCTGGGATTAAATCAGGCAAATTGAAGGATTTTGTCGGTGCGCGAGGGAAAGGGGCAAGCTCTTCTCCGGAAACATATCTCATATCTTCGATGATGGAAACTCTCGCAGAGTTGGAGGTACATCAAACCTCATAATTTTCATGATACATGGCCCTGCTTTTTCGACAATTGGACTAGAGGTGGCTATGGAATATACGAACTTACTTGACTTCATCATCCCCGAACACCAAGAGGGAGTCTCACAAAAGCTGTCTCCTCTGCTGCCATCAACTCGCTCTCTGCAGTATAGAACGCAATCAGGCCTGTTATGATACCGAAAACTCCTCCAGCTTTCGTGACACTGGAAACCGGTGAGGAATGACAGGGAACACAGGAATAGAAGATCTACCTTGCCGAACCCGTAAATTCTGCAATTGAGAGCATGAGTAAAGCTATGGCCAGAGCCGATAGGAGGAGTGTGAGCGCTGTATTGCGGCGTACAACTGCCGGTCTAAAGGCGTCGTCAGTACAAGCTTCGACACATCCCCGACGTGACAACACACATGAACAACACCGTGATCATGAACCATACAATCAGGTACATACCAAAAGCGTTATTGAACTCGCTTTGGGTAGCATAGGCGTCCACGACACCAGAACCAGGAATGAAGATCGTGGCATATGACATCCAGAACGAGCCGTATAACGACATAACTAGTATCAAGGACTAAGTGGGGTTGCTCGGTTCGAGGATAAAGACTCACCGGTTGCACCAAAAACGTTGCCTCGAGGGAACTCCCACATGCCAGCTATGAACTGTGTGAGCCCCCCGCCGAAAACGGCCATTCCCACAATTACATTGGGTGTATGTATCCCGCGCGTGTTGACGTTGTACATCGATAACAGCCATGTCGTGGCCGCAAACGCGAATACACCTCTATATCGTAAGTTAGGTGAGCGGCTATGTTAATAGAGCCTGGAAGGCTACATACGCTGGGAGGGGGTTGGCAATCCTGGATGGCCGTTTTACATGGACGACTTTTGCCTTCGTGTCGCTGTTGTATTCGACGCTTCCATTCCCTCTCTCGACATCTTGTTCACTTATGTTCTTCGGCATCGCTTGTTGGTGAAGGTGTTCGATGGGCCAGCTGAGAAAGGATACAACAGGTCCAATGTGAATGGAAGTGCATCTGAGAATAGAGTTATTATAACGATGGCGTAGGAAGATTTGGACGGAAGGGGAGTGGGTTGGGTGGACCAAACAGAATATCTTGAGTATCCCCACAAGACAGGATCTCAACACACGCAAATTGATGGTCTTACAATATTTGGAAAGCGTATACCACCGATGTGCACTGGGTTGCAAACAAAGACCGGTCTGTCGGACGGCAGCAAACGTGAGATCAGCCAGACCAAGGCCTGTCAGGGTCCGTCACGTATCTATGTGTGAATAAGATGTCGAGTTGATGGTAATTACGCCTAATAGGCATGATCAAGGCCGTGGCTTTCGCAATACATGACATCTCAGATATTGAACTACATATCAACTACATATTAGGCGTGTGTATCAATCATCACATACTATCATTCACCTGACCCTCACAATATAAGTGGCTAATTAGCCTAGTTAAGTGGATAATTCTATTTGTGAACCCCCGGAAGTTATGAACCCCCACCGTTTTTCATTGGTACATCAGCAAAACAATTCATATCTGTTATTCCCTTGTAGATTCCCACAGGCTGATGCACAATCACAAGGGCTTACCGGACATCAAAATGGAATATCAGGCACTACCAGGCTGGTAGTGAAATTATAAGAGTTACATCAGGCAGTTGAGCATTTGTAAGGACACACCAGGCTTCTAAGCACCTTACAAGTCTGAT
>JAGGAS010000096.1:0-10436 GCA_017657355.1 Termitomyces sp. K1Ac | reverse complement strand
CTGCAAAGAGAAATAGCAGAGCTCAAGGCTGTGCGAGATGTTTTCCTAGAGGAAACGACAGTTCTCAACGCTCGTAACGAGGAACTCGCTCAATTGAGTGCCGCTTACTCCCGTCGTATGGAAACTATACCTGAGGGATACCCTGCCAATGGCTACCATGACCATGGAAGAGGTCTATCTATGGATCATCAACGAGTTCAACAAGCGTACCAACCACTACCAGTTACCATATCTCATTCCTCGAGTTCGTCAACTTCGTCAACGCTTCATGATGAAACGATGGACCTTCGCCCACTCAAACTTCAAAAACAAGAGTCAGATCATACTCCTTCCAAATCAAAGTTTATGAAATGGGGTTCCTCACGGACAAAAGAGGTCAATTTACTTCCAGCGGTAGCTGCGTCGGAGAGGAAGACAGCTCCTGTACAGCACAACTTCCAGCAGTTGAGCGTCCTGCGATTTACGCGGTGTGACCACTGCGGAGACAAAATGTGGGGTTCACAGTTACGCTGCACAGGTTCGCTCCCCAACTTTTTGACCGATCCGCCGCTAATCTGAATCATTCTAGTCTGTCCTACCTCCATTCATGTCCGATGCATTACCCATCTGCAAACACCTTGCATTCAACAACAAATCATAAACATACAACCGGAGCTTCCACCTGTCCCACTTCGTGCGTTGTTGAATCTCCATGCCCTTCTTCACCCATTCACGGCGTGTTTCAATAGCACCTTCAATGTTTGGCCGCGACCTAATAGAGCAAGTTCATGCGGATGCTCGAGGAGAAGATCGTCAGGTACCTGTTATTGTTGAAAAATGCATACAAGCGGTGGAGGCCATCGGTATGTTTCCCATGTATCAGAGGCTTTTGGAAGACATTAATTAAGCCTTGCTTCTTTTACCCTCAGCACTCGAGTACGAGGGTATCTATCGCAAAACTGGTGGCGCTGGACAGTCAAAAGCCATCACACAGCTATTCGAGCGCGGGGACTATATGTCATTCGACCTTCGGGATTCGGATCGCTTCAGCGATATCTGCAGCGTGACATCCGTCCTCAAGAGCTACTTCCGGTCCTTACCGGTACCATTGTTCACTTATAATCTACATGATGAGTTTATGGCGGCCGTACAAATCAAGGATCATACTGCACGAGACACCAAATTACTGGACCTGGTGAACAGGCTTCCAGATGTACATTACTATACATTACGGATGCTCATGCTACATTTACATCGGTGCGTTTTGATCCTACTCTATTCACCGCAATCACTCATGTATTTTCTCAGTGTGCATGAGTTTGCGGATATAAACAAAATGAATGCACGAAACATCGGCGTTGTATTCGGTCGTGAGTCCTATTGTGTAACTTTTTTGTGAATCATTCGATCGACTGCCCGTCTAACAGCTACTTTGATGCGCTCTCACGACATGGCGCAAGAATTCAACGACATGGCAGGCAAAGCCCTCACTATAGAGTGGCTCGTCGAGAATGCCCCTCGGGTATTCAACCACAGTCATCAAGCATAAACGTATCACTATTCATTATCTCATTTTATTTTCCTATCACGGCTGGTTACGAGGAATGCATAGCAGGCCTTCTCACACATGTATTACAAGATCCTTTCTTTTTTATCTCTCACTGCCATGTCGCCCATCCTTCGTTATTTTTTATTAAGTATTTCGAGTTTATTGTACATAGGAGTTTACAGCTCCCAGCCCTCTCCATGGATTCATCCTCCATTGTTTGAGTATTTCTACCACTATACCCATTTTCCCGCATGACCCCGGATTAGATATGTACTCTGCACTGCCCAAGTATGATCGTCTACCACTCAATGAAACCAGATTCGAATTTCTCATATAAGCAACCATGGCACAGTGGTCAACATAATCTTTACAATAAATATTGGACAATACCGAAAAGCAGATCGACAGCAGTATAACAACACTGGAAAACGTAAAACACTCGGCCTACAAAACCTCTCTTGACCGGCGTGACTTGGGTGCCGGATCAGATTTCAAACTGCAGAACAAGAAGTGGCGCCTGGGACCAGTTGCTGCACCTGCTACGGCTGCAGCAGTGCGTCCGGCCAACGGAGCAGTATCTGCACCGCTGCCACGAACACCCAACGAGAACATTCGGTCAAACACTGAAACAAAAAAATCAAATATATGAGCGCCCTCTTATTAATTGGGGCATGGACATACGTGTTGCGGTAAAGGCCTTTGCACTCGCCTGACAGGCGGTCTGGGTAAGTGACAGTGGGGGACTGACGCCTTCGAGCATACGGAGATATCGGAAAACCATAGACGGTTGGGGTGGGCCTGGCATAACAGGGATTTTTGTTCTACGGAGACTTGTCATAATAATGATTTAGACTGACCAAAGCGGAAAACAGCAAAGTAAGCTTGTTTCCATTTCTCCTCCAGTAATCGGGCACATATAGGAGGGTCCGGACATGTGGCGCACTATTGTTTGACAGATAATTTGAGATGTCACACTGTTGTTACAAAACACTGGGCTTACACATTGATATTCTTTCGCAATCATGGTCAAACCGAGTTTCAGGACACGCTCAAGGAACCAGGTACGGCTGGAAGACACAAATAAGGACGCCCGAGAATGTAACATAGAGAGATATGATATATACCGTTTCTCAAGTTTCAGTAAAGTTTCCTGAGAAAGAGTTGCCATTTCCTCATCCAACCAACCACCAGGATTATCTAGGACAAATCGGCTCGCTTCGCGATAGAGCTCTTCTTCTTCGAAGAGCTCTGCAATGCGTAAGGCTTTGATTGGTTTGCCCGCAGCATGTGTGAGCAGAAAAGTCAAGCACTCGCGCTGCAACGGAGGCACACATAACTTGTGTGAAATATTCATGAGGCTTTCGACATTATTCCATGTTATAGTACATTCAAGGCTGAGAGTCGGTTAGTGAAGTTACACGAACCCAAAATTGCGCAAACTCGGTAGACCTACTGAGGGTATACAAATTTGAGGAAATCGTGAAACGTACTGGCCTGTACGATCATAAGCGTGGATAGGAGTTGACTGGCATGACGGACATACACGCTCTTCCTTGAGGACGATGACTGCGTCGGGGCCATGTGCGAGTCGAGGTCGTCTAGAACGGGCTGGTTCAAGGGATGCTCGTTTATGTTGACGACTCCCTTCACTCGAGTCATCTGAGCCCTGCAGCTTCGCAAGACTGTTGTCTCTGGCACGCGCAACCTGATCAGGTAAAGTTGTCACGATATCTGACTCTGGGCCATAGGCATCCTGAGCATCCCCGTCTTCACTTTCACTATTGCTGACAGGCACAACTTCATGTTCTGAAATGATATCAAGTTCCGAGGATTCAGTGTCTGGATCCATTGGCGCGAACGTCATTTCCGTAGAAGCGTCGGTCATTGACTTTGCCCTCTCTCCTGGGACTGTAGGGGGTTGTGATATGGTGATCACACTTGACATGGAGGGTGGCCGCCCAGGGCCGGTCTCTGACCAATTTCCACTCAAGGCAGCCTCAAAGAAAGGAGAAGCAAAGAAGAGGACCTCCTTATGCGCCCTGATTGATGTAAGAAATGATTACAGAGTACAGTGGTGCAGTCGGTACTAACCAGAATGTGGTATTTTCTACAACGATCTTGACGGTCCCTGAGAACCGGCTGTTCTTGGTAAACGCATCGTCAATCTCGATAGCCTCTTCACTGTCTTCATCCATGCTCAGCTCAGACACGATATCATCGGTTTCGCATTCCTGTAGGACCCAGGGGGGAGAACCAGAAGAGCGGAAGATACCAGAGGCAGCAGCGTGAGTTTCTGTCGGAGAGCTGAGAGACAACTTATGGAGTGCACTCGCCTCATCACCATAGAATCCAACATTTCCTCTACTCCTGCGCGTGGATTTCCAGCAAATGTAGGCGCGATCGACACCACCAGGGAGGTCCTGACGACATGGAATTCCGTAGAGTCGCGCGCCTTCCCCTTGTCCTTTTTGTCGTGTTTGTCTCGCTTCTCTTTTTTCGACTTCTTTGCGGGTTTATCTACAGTTGTTACGGTGCTTGTTTGCTTGCGCTTTTTGTTGGACTGTTCTGGCATGTCTTGAGTGGAGATTCACGTTGGAAAGCGCATGCTAATTTTTTTTGCACATCTCACGTGACTTAGTCTTTCATTCTCTTACGCCCGCTACTGTATTTTGGCAATCATATAATACCCACTAATGGTGCGTAGAAACTTATGTGGTTCATTTCTATTGACATACGTTCGAGGAAGTCATCTCCAAAAGCCATAGTACAGATATTGATCACCGGATCCCGAATCCTGGGCAAAGCTTTCTATGAAGCTGGCAGACAAGCTGTAAAAAGTACGTTTCCTTTCCTCCCTCTTGCTCGAAACTCCGTATAAATGCCGGTCGATGTTTTACAGACGCTAAGCATGCACCACAAGGTGCGATAGGAGGTGACGCTGCTGGTGTTGGGGCCGCCACGACCGGCTCTCCGACTGACCAATTAACACGACAACACCGGATGACCCTAGACGAAGCTAACCTCATTCTAAATGTGAAACGCGATGATTCGTTAGAACAAATTTTGAGGGTACGAGATTTTCTGCTTTTCAGCTTTCTTACACATCTTAACATTGTGAGTAATCAGAACTACGAGCACCTCTTCAAAGCAAACTCTCCACCGCCACCACCAGAAAAACCCGTGAAAGGGAAAACTTCACAAATATTAAACTCGCACTATCTGCAGTCTAAAGTCTTCCGTGCGCGCGAACGAATAGAAGCAGAACTCAAGCTTCAGGAGGCTCCTGCATCACCCGCTGATACGCAAACGCCACCTCCGCCACCCGAAGTGCCTGGCGGGGGTAAGAGTTAAGTAGGGATCGATGCGATACACATCCACACGTACTGATACTGTATTATCTACTACTAAACCACACACACCTCTCATCCACTCTAATACCTTTTGTCAATGGAAGCTAGTGCTTATGCTCTCTGACTTATCTATATGTTAATGCAGAATCGAATGCTATTCCATTTCCGCACACAGAAACATAGATAGCATCAGTGTACAGACATAACTCTAATCTAACACAGCATATTTTTTCAGGTGAGGCGGGATAGCGTCCTCCAATCCTTTTGATTTCAGCCAGGTCTTGGAGAACAGGCGACTTTGATAGCGATAGGCACCATCGCACAAAATTGTCGCAACTTTTGACCCTATGGCGAAATGAAAATAGATTCATCTGTTCAGGATACGAAGCATACCTTTGCCCAATTTCTGTGCAAGCTCGACGGCAGCAACAACGTTGAGAGCTGAGCTTGCTCCGAGGTACAGGCCTTCAGTGTGCAGAAGCTCATAGACCATGGCAATGGACTTCTCATCGGGAACTGTAAACGCGCCCGAAAGCTCATTGATAAATGTACCAAGATTCTGCGTTACACGGCCCTGACCAATGCCTGCGGTCACTCGAGTCAATACAAAACTACCTCAAACGAGATGGTCAACATACCTTCCGTAATCGAGCTCCCAGACCGCTCGATAAGCTGTCCTCCACTCTGGACGTAGCTTGTCAGCACGCTTCCCGGCGGGTCAGCAAGCCATATCTGCGTCTTTCCGCCACTCTTTTCCTTTAGATACTTCCCAGTACCTGCAAGTGTACCGCCTGTACCGGTCGCGCAAATAAAGCCATCGAGATCTCCCTGCATTTGCTCCCAGATCTCAGGACCGGTGGAGATGTAGTGAGCGTACGCGTTGGCGGTATTGTCAAATTGGTCTGTCCATATAGCGTTTTCGAGCGTTAGGGCGTAGTCTCTAGCTTGATGATTGTAGTTCGATGGGTTATCGTATGCAACAGCGGGAACAGGGCGAACGTCCGCGCCCAGCATTCGCAGAAGATCAATCTTCTCCTGGCTCTATATGGACGCACTCAAAATGTGTGGATGCAGAACAGATTAAAGGGAAGAACTAACTTGAGTATTGGGCATGTATATTACACAGTTATAACCCCTCGCACGGCAGACATGAGCAAGCCCAATGCCTGTATTTCCGGCTGTTCCTTCGACAACAGTTCCCCCTGGCTTGATCCTGTACGGGCAGATATAGTGATATATAATTGTCGTGGAAAGTAGCAACTCACAAGCCCTTATCTTCTGCATTTCGGACAACACCAAGGGCAGCACGATCCTTAACGCTACCGCCGGGATTCTGGAACTCAGCCTTGCCATAAATCTTGGAACCTATCTGCTCCGACAGCGTTTTCAAATAAATCTAGGCATATGAAAGTGAACAGGAATAAGCAGCCATGAAGGAGAACAATTTTTACCAAGGGGGTATTCCCGACAGCTTCCGTAAACCCATTGACAGTAGACGCAGTAGCGAAGCCCCTGCGGCTTGCAGCTACGCGGAGGCACGCAAACATGGTGGAAAGAAGAAAAGGTATAAAAAGAGTTGAAGTCCAAAGATGTTGATGTTAACGTTCATGAATGTGAACAGTGAGCACGACATCGACTTATATAATCTTCAGTTTTTGCCCAACTCGAGAAAAATATAAATAATAGAGTGTAGTTATTGAGGAGATACGGGAGTTATGAAAGTCATAATGCTGGAGACGTGTAGCCAATTCTGTACGTTGCAGGTATTCGTGCGTGGGCATGAGTATATAGTAGAAACAGAGAGAGCATAAGTAGGGTATGTTCAGACAAATGGGAATGTTCGTTGCGCAAAGACAGAGATTCCGAGGAAAATAAACAGTACAACCGTCAAAAAAGTGACGCCCAAAGGAACCGGAAGGTTACTGTTGGCGTTTCTTGACATTTTGCGACAGCCACTGCAGGCCTTCGAATAGACCTTCTCCCGTCGTAGCACAGCTGTAAAGAGAAGATGATTAACCGAGAATCCGATATGGTAGCAGCGGACCGACCTAGGATGAACATACCACGACCGGTCTCGCATTTTGTGGAGACCAAGTTTCTCAGTCACCTCGGCAGGTGACATGGCTACATCAATGCATATTTTAATTACCGCAACCACAAGAACAATAGTTACTCACCGCCGGGAAGATCTTGCTTATTTGCGAAGACAAGTAGCAAACAATCTCTCATTTCTCTGTCTCCCAGGATCTTCTGCAACTCAGTCCTTGCCTCGTCGATACGGTCCCTGTCTTGGCTATCGATGACGAAAACAAGTCCTTGGGTACCAGTGTAATAATGTCGCCAAAGCGGACGGATTTTGTCTTGTCCACCAACGTCCCACACATTGAATTTCACGTTCTTGTATGTCACAGTTTCCACATTGAAGCCAACTGAAACGATGAGGTAAACACGTGTGAGGCTGTTATCCAAGATCGATTTCGCAAACAGTACAAACCAGTTGGAATGGTGGTAACAGACTGATTGAGCTTGAGTTTGTAAAGTATCGCTGAGTCGGGCAATTCAGTGGAACACATTCCAGCTTCCTTATACTGCACTCACTCGTCTTGCCAGCTGCGTCAAGACCCAGCATTCAGGTCCAAGCTTTCACAGCAGCTATCTTGCCATAACAGTTATCTCCGCGATAGCAATTAGCTCAGCTCTGCACTCTGCTGTGCTGTATCTATAGGACACAGCCCATCCTGGTACATTGGGTAAACAATTAAAGAACATCTTGATACGCAAACGGCACTGGACAGATCCGAAATACCCATAAAAGTCTATGAAGGCTCGCAATCGAACAGTGAACAACACAGGCGTCAAGTGTCAAATGTACGCAGGTTACAAGCATGATCATTCTATTTACTATATAGTACATTACAGAACCGGAAATATCGCCGTACAAATGCACCAGGAGTGGATAGTAATGAAGAGTGTACAATTACAAAAGAAGTCCGTGCAGATCTTGAAAGTGATAGATAGATAGCAATGCGATCCATGGCCAAATGTTCAGATCATGGTGATCAGTAAGAAAGGGTGTCACGGTGAGTAGACATCTCATAAACCTCCTCGCGAGGATGATCCGAATACCTTGGCCATGGCACATCATCCTCGTGGAAGTCGCTGACCTTTTTATACGCTTGCTGTTTCGCCGTTCTTCGCTTTCTCCACCAAAGCCTGTAAAGAGAGGGAGGATTAGCTGGGTTTCATGTCTCTTTCACTCAGAGAATGAGGCTTACAAACCGCCGATCAAAACTCCAAGGAGAACCACGAGCCCTACAAGACCTCCAATCAACGCAAACTTGTTGCTTGTGAAGAAACCGCCCAATTTGCCAAGGCCCTGTGGATCAGGATCTACAAAGACTTGCTTCCGTCCCGGGAGCTCGGTCCTAGACGGCGGATTCTCTGGGTCGAAACAATATTGTTGAAAGCACTGTTCACAGATGGCCGAGCGGTTGATGGATGGGGTCACTTTGAATCGCCCACGATCAATGGCAGCACATTGAAGACAAGTGCCAAAATTGGGATCTGGTGTATTTGCATTTGGAGTAAATCCGGATATGGTATTGGTGTGCACTTGAGAAAGGAAGAGTTCTTGATGTTTTCGAGTGTAACTCAGCGTAAAGGTTGCTGTGCTGTTTTAAACATCAGAATTATGATCGTTCTCAACGGCCTTCATTATGCGACGTACTTTGTAACTGGGTCATCCCCATTGATAGGTGGTGCATTCGGAAGATAAATGACGAGGGGGTAGTCGGATGGATGTTGAGGATCGCAACCAAAAAATGTTGCTCGGGCGTTGACGCCTGTGTCTATAAAGGCCTGTGCGTCCTGAGGCAGAGGCGGAAATTGTTGATGGGACGATCTTAGAAGGGTGGATTGTCTCTTGGCAGAAAACAAGGGACTGGTTCCGCTGTGGCAAGTTCAATCTACGTCGGTACAATCAGAGCTGGGAAAGCACGTACTTTGGCCAATTATTAGAGTCGTCCGAGCTTCCCTCGATGGTCACGATTACATCCAATGCCCTCGCTCTTACAAACAGAGGTCCATAGGGTACGTTTTCTTGGTTAGATGCCCCATCGATCAACTCCAGCCATTCTTTGTCCGAATCCTGGAAAGTAGTGTTTTTTATGCCATTGAATGGACTTGGCCAATTAGCCACGTCATTGGCACGCGTCCGTACTTCTTGCAATTGGCGAGACAAGACATACAAAATGGCGGCACCGTCGCTTTGGGAAAATTGTGAAATTTCGTTCCTTGCGAAGTCGAGTATTTGCTGCATGTTGACGGTCAAAAACTAAATTCAGATGAAATTCTAGCGGTTGCTTACATTGAAAAGGCTTGCGCTGCTACCCATGATGAACCCAGCTTGATCAAATCCAGTAACACACGCTGACCCGTTCACGGCCTTTCCATTGGACAAGTGTGTACCAGCGTAAGTGAGATTCATGCCTGCAGAAAGGCTGGGGTCATAGGATGCCAATTCCAGCGGAGTGATCTAAGTATGACATCAGATGGTAGATGAAATGTAGCACCAACAAAACGAACTTCAAAAACCGTAGAGTTCGGCGAAAGTACCGTAGTCGAATTTGAACCCACAGGTCGCGAATCAGCGAGGACAATAGGGAAGGGAGTTAAGAAGTTTTGATATGCAGGGATCAGAGGAATATTAGACCAGAGCTGACCTGCACCGTGCGCAGTGTCGTTTGTGAAAAAATTCTTCCGGTTCGTCTGGTTGAGGAAATGGTAAGAGATCATGCGTGACCAAGGATCAGTCAAACTAGTGTCACTAAATCGTCAAAAGAAAGATGTAAGTCGACTGTCTCTGACCACTAAATCAACGATAGACCAACATCTCCTGTGCAGCCTTCGCCATAATACTCCACAAAATACTTCCGAAGAAGTATTGATTATCGTCTGAAAACAAGTCTACACCATCGGGGCTAGCCAGATTAATGTCCAGTAACCACCCTGCCATGTCCTGACCGTTTCCCAAAACCATATCATGCATTGTTGGCCAGTTGTTGAAGTACAGTGACCCAGTGATCCATGAGCCACCTTTGGATACATTCAGCAAAAGGTAAACGCATTGGAAAGCTGTGTACACACCTGACAGGCCTGACAAATACGATGCGACTTGAAGCAGGCCACCCGTACCTGCCGCTTTCGCAGAGTCGTTGCGTGCGTCAAGTCCGCTCAAGCAGCCTGCGCCATACAGAGCTGCCCGCAAGCCACCGCCAGGAATAGCCATTCCAACCTTTGGATAATTACCTTGGAAATCCGAGAGGTTGTAGCCGTGCCCTGCTTCATTGGCGCCCAACCAGGATTGCCACGCATCTGGCAGGACAGATTTGGTACGTTGCTCTATATAATCAACCTCATCTGGATGCAAAGTCTGGTTTTCGGGAGTAAAGACGCGGATGAGCGATGTAGTTGAAAAGTCTGGGCACTCGACATTTGTACTAGGTGCGTAATCAGTGACCGAGTCTTGTGATGGAAGTGTAGAGTTCTGTGAAGTCGCA
>JAGGAS010000092.1:0-16199 GCA_017657355.1 Termitomyces sp. K1Ac | reverse complement strand
CGAGGCTCACAACAAATCTACCACTGGCGTAACCAATAATATCAATGCTGCTTCCGACAAAGGTGAAAGTCAAGTTTGCATTTGGTTGCTGAGTTACAGTGAAGGTCTGCCCATAAAAGCTGTGGCTTTGTTAACAAAGAATCGAACTTCTCAAGAAAGAAAGGACTCGACTTCTGTGTTGCCGCATCCGACGCGTTGTGTTGGATCCAACTTTCACGCGGCTGATACCATAAAAGAGGACTTTCGTCGTCGGTAATCATCGCTGTTGGAATTGGGCTTCGCTAGGGTTAAGGTACTCAGAAAGCTCCTCTATAAATCATACACTGTGACATATATATTCTTGATAAGAAATGATCATCACTGCTGAAGTGCTCGGGCACGTACACAGTTTCTCATGTCTGTCATGCGGCCCCCTGTTTGTTGCAAAGCGGATGCTGTAGTAACATAATGGAATGATGCGAAAATCCAGATATAAGTCATTAGAAGCACGTTAGAGCGCTTATGCCGTATGATGAGACAAGGACACTAATTAGTAAGGAGCTCCTGGAAGGTCTGTTATCCATCACTTTCGAAACACTTTAGTACCAACGTTTTCGTCGCTTGAAAGTCAAATTCTGACTTACAATCGGTCGGAGATTGGGGGCACAATCCCCAGGCGTGTCAATATTTACTACTGATAGACCATCACAGCGGGTTACAGTTGCTGATGAGAGTTCGAGGGGAACGTACCTTGTAGACGTATTGACCGCAACATGTCGATCAGTCAGATAGTCAAGCAAAAGAAGAGGGAGGGACCCATCTCAATGGTATTCGTTGACAGGTTCAATAATTAGCGACGACGTCGACTTGTAAACAATCTTACAGCTTTTGCAAGACAGGTGTAAGTCCAATTTTAGTAAGGATCACAACGACGAGGATTTCAACTCGGCATTAATACTTATGGTCTTCGGGTTGGGCCAAAAGGTGGATAATGACCTTCTTCCCAGTTCTTCCCTCTTTTTTCCAGGAGTCAACTCATCCCATCCACCACCAGTACTACAACCACTGCAAAGAACGTCATGACCACCGATCCACTTGGGATTCACACGACGACCTCAAATACTGGCGCTGGGGACTCACTGGGCGATTCTGTACATATCATCGCAGCGGTACACTACCATTTGCATCAGGGGAAGTATTGTACCAATCCTTGTGCGAATAGGCTCTCGAGTGTCGTTGTTCGTCAATTTCTGTTTCTCGGCTGTGTCACCATTTACAGACAAATTATTGCAGATATTGATGATCGAGTTTCATGAAAATGGATATAGCCATAGGGGACGAATGCACACATACTCTAAGCATATGAAGTTGCAGTTTTAGTAAACATATTCTTGACTGACCAATGTAAAAGCCAAATCGACACGGGCCCCTGCTGTTGTTTTTATTGTGCTCCATTGATAAAATAACCCGAGAGTCCAAGGAGACGTCGATCACATTGGGCGTGTTCTAAATGGTCCATTGTTACACGGCCCAGAGTGCCTTTTTTCAACGCTGGAACTACAGTCACATTATTCTAGATGAAAGATAAGTAAGCACTTTTGTGGCTTACAAAGTCAGTCTACAAAACCGCATATTCATCCAAGTGGTAATCGCTGCAATCACACCTGTGATTACTTACATTGTGATGGATTCAAGTATCGTGTGGCCCGTAAGAGATCAAAAAGTTTTGGTCACCAACAGTGAGTGGTCATAGCTGGTGGGAAGGGGAGTTCACAGTCAAAGTGTAAGTGCTCGGTCAGAGCTCCTTGTACATAGCTCTATGTCATATATGAGTGATTGCTTCACCTCGGCAATGTTCGATGAACCCAAGGTAACAGTTAACATCAGCGCTGAAATCTACCAGCAAGTATAGCCAACAGCCGCTTATTGTATTGCTGTGTTCATCGAGGAGGAAACACTTTTATGCATCTTCTCAATGCATCACAAATTTATATACGAGGTATATCTGAGTTGTGCGTGATGTCCGGATGCATCAACAAGAGACCATTCAGACATCGCGATGGATCAAATTTCAGACGAAGAGTACTGAATACAGATGAATCATCTGGCTTATTTCTTGACGTCCGAAGCATCAAGACGAAGTAAATGGTGTGCAAGTACACAGGCACAAAGATGCACCGCAAGACACAGCATAAACATGCCATAAAAGCCAGAAAGGAGTGAATGTCTCAAAGCCAAGCCTAGAGTGTTTGTTGTTTAGCTGAGCCAGTGTCCCCGTTTGGATGGATAGAAGTCAAGATAGAAGTATCAGTATTAGAAAAGAAAAGGAGACGCTGGGAGAACTTTCCAGAATCGGCGGGTGTCCAAGTTCATGTTCGACGTTCGTGGAGACATTTTGGAGACAGAATATTGGGCCTGTGACAGCAAGTTCGAGTTCAACGTATGTATCAGTGATAAAGATCAAAGATATCGATTCAGATGTGCTCAGGTGCTGAAGGGTGCTCTGAGGGCCCGGCCCCGGGGGTTGTGGTTCCATGATCATTACGACCCGGAATGATCCGACTTTGTAACTTGAGCGCTTGAGCTTGATTTGTTTCGCTCGAAATCAAGATGCGCAGGCAAGTTCTCGACTGGTAAGAAGCATACTTGCACAGCCAGTGAGAAATTGGTGTTCTCTGATAGATGTTCTTCAGTTTCACTATAAAGCTGTTTTCTTTATTCAGCTTTTTCGATATCAATAAGTCAACTCCTGTCAACTCCACCCTGCTCGGATGGGACCTTAGGCCTGAGAGCTGTTTTGTTTATTTTTTGCAATCCATCGTATCTTTTCTGGCAGATACCCACAAATATTGCGGCTCTTATGAACTGGACCTTGCTCTTCTGTCTACCTTGTTTGATATACTGATAAAAATGGTCTACATAATGTCGCATTTGTCTAGACGAGGAATGATGCGCATCTCTTTGTTGGCACTATATACATAGGACCTTCTGGTTGAATACCTTGCTTGGACCGGCCCGTTACGCGTAGTACTGGTACCGCGATTAACGTGAGCATAATCAGACACTTAAGACCCGCCGGAGAATTCGCCTCTCCGTATGTTTGCTCGTAATGGATCTTGGCTTTCTCAATATGTATGCGGTTTTGACAGAACATAACTAGTAGACTCGTCTCCTATCTTGCGAGGACCTTTGCACTTATTCCACCTGACGTATACCATATGAGAAACTTAACAAACTTTGGTGTACATATCACACTCTCCTTGGCTCTCAATTCTTGGACGCTTAGTAATATCGGGGTATATGCAACACCGCTTGTATCTAGGAACATGCTTTGAACTTGCTGGTATCTTTAAACACCCCAGCCTGAGTCATCGACAAGGCTCAAGAAGCGCATTATCATTTGAATGACTTCTAGTCTAGCGTCGAGAAAAACATCGGTATCTTCCAACGAGACGGTGGCGAGAGCGACACTCGTGCTTATACGCACCATGTATGCTCATACGAAACTCGTTGATCCACCGCAGAAGTCCTTTTAAATATACTTCTTGATCTCGAAAATCGACGGACTTGGGGTATATCATTCCCCTGCCAAGGAATCGATTATGAATGTAGAAGTTGTCACTTTTCAGATCAGGATTTTCACTTACTTACACTGAATTACATACGCCCTGACAACCTGGCATCATGATCTGTTGACAAGTCGACAAAATCTTGATGCCGACATTTTGCGTGAAGGATTATATTGTATATCATGGTCATTAACTGGTCACTGTTGTACTTGCTCTACTGTATATCGCTATCAAGCAAGAAAAGCTGACCAAGTTCGTCGATGTT
The DNA here is from genome assembly GCA_017657355.1 of Termitomyces sp. K1Ac. Lineage (NCBI taxonomy): Eukaryota > Fungi > Basidiomycota > Agaricomycetes > Agaricales > Lyophyllaceae > Termitomyces > Termitomyces sp. K1Ac. The sequence goes on along the minus strand of JAGGAS010000092.1, from coordinate 12,386 downwards.
GACCTACGTCTACGTTGGGACGATACTATCTATTATGATAAGAGTATTATAATGCACCAGTCCGTCGGAATTATAATGATCAATATTCTAGAATATATGGCACCATCTAATAAGAAAAACGCACATGGAGGGGGTATCAACGTAAAAGGGGTATCATGCCTTAGCGAAATGGGATGGATCGATCCCCATCACAAGGGTATCAAGGGCATCTGCCACCGTTGCATAGAGCGTATAATTTCCATCCAGCTGACCAATGATCACACCAGGTGTCTCCTGTGCTGAATTGAGCAAAATGTTATTTATATAGCCAGAAGACGAGACATACGGAAAAGTTTCGTGGATTTTGGATCCAATGAAGAATGTCAGTGCAGTCGGCATGGAGCCTTGACCAAATGGACAAGAAGAGGCTGAGACCCGACTCAATGGAGATGATTTGATCGAATACAAGTGACGAAATCGTCGTCTGAGCACTGGTAAGGGCATCTGTCTTACGGTGACAGACTTGGGCTGTGTATTGTGCATGTGCAACCTCATTTTGAATGACTATAAAAGGTTAGTATCTTCATCCCTGTGCAAAAATCTCAGGAGATGACATACAATCTAGTTGCTCATACAGTCGGCCGAGGGATACAAGCTCTGGCGTGTTTAGGGCCTGGAAAAGGTTGTTCAGATAGGTGATGGGTTTGTTGGAAATGTGATTCTTACCAGTCGCTGATGCGACGTTCTCGACCTTGATGATTTCCGCTTTGACGATGCGCAACTTCGGTAAATGGAGAAGGCAAAGTGCGTTACATCTGAGCCCGAGTATTTCGCATTCTATACAAAAAGGGTCACCATCTGCTTGAAATCCTACGCGATGAGGAATTATACCGCTGTGCACAGTCTGAATCATGAATATACACCTTTAGTGCGTTCGGAAGGATAGTGGGGAAGAAACGCACTGGCGAATGTTGCTTTCGAGGTCAGTGAGCTTGCGTGCGAGCTCTCGTAGTTCACGCTGACATCCGGACGCTCTTTGAATCGCAAACTTTAAAAAGTCTGTGTGGAAAGTGTTGAGTGAATTGTTCAATTTCATTGCGCTTCCCACAAGATTACGCGTGAGGGCAGCATGGTCTGCTGAGATCTGGGTAGAAGCACACATACTTAGCACATTAGATCATGTAGAGTAGATGTTGTCATACACTCATGAATGATCCAAGTACCTGAAGCTTCTCATCGCGTGAACGGCTGGATGTCGAATTACGCGCTGACAAAGGAAGGACCACTGTACAGAACACTGTCCAACAAGCACTGAACATCGAGCGTTGATCTTTTAACTCAAAGATACTCACTCTTGAGGCGCCCGGAAATAAATCCTGCATTGCTGCGAAAATCCCAAATAAGATCTCTAAAGTCCTAAGTGCTAGGTCGGTGACGGCACGAAACAACGACGAAATGATACCACTTACCTTGCATAATGCGTTCCATTGCGGCTTGAAGGGCGGTGTAGATCCCAACATGTCGATAGTATGAAGCTGCTTTGCGATGTGGTCGAAGTTCTCCATGAGACGAACAGCAGTCAAGGCGAGCTGCTCACACGCGTTATCGAAGTCTGCTCTTACATCCGAGGAGTTTATCGACCGTAGAGCGTTCGTGTACGTCATGGTGGTCTTTTGTATCGGCGAAGAAGAAGTCATTGCGAAAGAAAGGGAGGGGAGGATACGACTGGACTCACTAGCGACATTGCTACTTATAAGATTTTTCCCAACGAGGCATCCTGGAAATTGACCTGTAAGGATGATCGTTCCGAAGTGTACTCCAGTTAGAGTAGTCGGTAGGACTGATCTTTTTTTTGACCGGGGAAAAATTGCCGTACGTACGCGTGTCAGGCGCCTTTCCCGGTTGTCTGTACAATGATCATTCAAGTCGATGTGATAAGTAAACCCATGTAAGCAACGGTGATCATGGTGATGCGGCTGTGTGGGGTGTGACAGCAAGAACTGGGCAGAAATTTGCAGAAGTTTCTTTCTTTCGTCCCATGGGAGCCGTGTTCCTCTCAGGATGCTCCACGCGTCAGGCTCAAAGGACAACGATCTAACAAGCAAGAAGATATTACTTTTGTTACTCATGTCACTCACATCATCTGTCTCTATATCTGATTAAGATTAAACTACTCTGCTAATTTGGGCCTGCCGCGCCAGATAAGTACGCATATGCATTTCCGAGTCAAGTTCCCGTGAGCGCCATTCCACTTAACATCATTTCTATGTGATCCTCTGAGAGCGCTCTGGATTCTTCTGCATTCGGCACCACCTAATAAAATGAACGACACTCCGACACGTGCTTTCAATCAACCAGTCAAGAAGCTGAACTACAGACATAAATCTTAACGGCATAACAATGTCCCTTATGAGTTCTTGTTTCTGCCTCCTGTCTCTTAGACGTGCCCAGGAACAGTCAAGGAGTAGAGGCCCATTCACTTCTTTTGAGAGCCAGATACTGGAATCGTTCGATCTTGGTCGTTGATAAACCGTCGCTTGAGAACCACTCAACTGTAATACCAAAAGCTGTGGGCTTTGGTTGAAGGTATGTATAGATTATTATTCATGTACCCAGGATCTGATAATGTTAGATGTTCGATGTCAGTTCGAATAGCTTCTCTTATTAGCACCGAAGATATTTGCTCCAAAAAGAGCGAGGTTGCCTCGATCATCTCGAGGGAGGCAACTAGCATTCAATTAATCCTAGTCAATCTCAAGTTGTTTCAAAAGAGACAAGATTAAACGCTTCTCTATCTCCATCGCTAGTCCCGTCCCTCATGTACTGTCATCGATTCAAATTTTGCACTGGCAGCTCAACCCGGTCCGATTCTATTCTTGACACCGACGGATCATGGTTTTAGCAACATCTCCACGTCCGAAACCCCCTTTTTTCCCTTCTGCGAAGACCACGGACAGTGCGATTCCACGGTGTGGACGGTACTTCTATGACTCGGCTTCGTAAGGACGTCATTGAGTCACTACGAGCCGTAGACGAGTAATATTAATTAATAACGAGCCCTTTGTCTTTTTACGGTCAAGTTACAATCTTACGGATGCCGTTGTGGCTTTGGTGATGGCTGCGAAGAGTAATATGTATAGCCCATCCAGGATTTATTTCAAGTTGAATCGTAATGACGTTGAAGGGAAAAGCTCCACAGTATTACACAGATTGAAGACAAAAGTGAGCATGTATATCAGCTCTACCTCTTGTCGTACCCTGAGGCTACGAACGAGAGAAAGTTTCATTGGAGCCAGTAAATTTCCGTGGTTGCATACTTCAAACTTGGGAGGAACTGTGGTCAAAAAGGGATATCCGATCGGACAGGTCCAGAGGATGTTTCTCGGCACCCCAATTCGTGTCGATCATGAAGAGTAAATAAAATGTCAATCCTCCAGTAAATCTTTGATATGGATGGTATCATGAAAGCCAGCACGGGAGACGGGGTAGGTGATCATGATCGAGCCGTCGCCACAACAAAGTCTTCTGGAACATAAAGCAACATGATCGTGACATCGTCTCCAGGGTTCTTGACGGTCTTCACAACGTCCAGTAGATAGTCAGCGAGATTATCATTGAGTCCCTGTTCCATACCCTGACGTACGGTCTCTACCGCCATTTCGCTCGACACACAGTCCCACAAGCCATCAGTAGCCATGATCACGAACCCCCCCGGCGAGAGCTGTAACGTCCCCACTACGGGTGTCGGGGTAAGGTAGGGAGGTGTAAGATAGTGGTGGAACATGGAAGTATATTGTTCGGACATGGTAACTTTGCCGCGGTCTTCAACGGATGAGAGGGCGGAGATGTAACGTCTGTGTTGCCAGTTGCTTATGGGGCCGAGTGGGAGCTTATAGTAAGCGTCGCCGAAGCCTGATCAGGAGGTTAGTTAACTATCTTCAAGAGGGTAGCAGAAAGGGGAATAACCTCGAGTGCTCATAATACGCCCAAAGAGACGACCACCGACAATCACAGAGTCTTCGCCGGGGTGTTCGAGCAATAGCCGTTTCTTCTCCGAAGGTGTCTTGGCATTTAGATCCTCCGTCTGCTGCAACTTTCTGTCTTGCATTCTCGGATCAAAAACTACGGCTCTGCAATCACCGGCATTCGCAAACGATACAGTGAGGGTATCGACGTTAAGATCAAGCACCAAGGCTGTGCATCCGCTCTTTACGAGTTGTGCATTGCGCACCCAGTCGTTAGATTTAGATCCGAAGAAAGAATGATCCTTCGCAAATTGCTGAAGCAAAGTATTGTCGGTATTTTGGAAGAGGCGAGCGTGGTCCACAGGCTTGTGTGCGAGGATTGTAGCAGGAAGAATGGTGCTGATGTACTCCGCAGTTGTTGAGCCGCCATGACCTAGATTATTTCGAATGACATGAGTGAGATGATTGGCATGTATGATTATCATGAAGGCTGTATTGTACCGTCGTAGACGCCGAGGAGCACTCTATTTTGAGATTCACTGGTAGAGATAGAGTATCTGTCTTCGATAGGCCGCTTCGTGGGCTGATACTGGTTTACATGTACCCTGAAACCAGCTAGTGTTTGTGTCGACGAGTGTATCACACCCGAGTCGGTCATTGTATACAAATTCCTGGGAGGACACTGAGTTGACTGACGTTTCACACTATCGTTAGCAACGTTGGTGTACTGGTACTCAACAATATGTACAATGTGCACTTTACGGTTTCTTGCACATAGATGTTGACGGCACAGAGAAGACCTGTTCACTGGTCAGGAAGTGGAAGTCAATGAATTGTTGTGGATTGCCGTGCATGATGTGTCGGACGAACAAGGGGTGATTTGTTTCGACTTGTTTGCACAGCTATCTTGACGCGACGCGACGACCATGGCGTCCGAGAGCCCTGCGACCCCTTCTGCCCCGCGTCGCTCTCAGCGTGAGAGGAAGGCAACAAAGCCATTTACGCCAGGTACGGGCTCTCAAAACGTTATACAGGACCGATTTGACACCTTGAATCAAGTTATAAGCCAGTCTAGCAAAGGCAAGCGCAAACGCCACGACAGCGACGATGAAGGGAACGAAACAGAGGGTCACGGACCTAGGAACGATGATGAGGACGGAGAAGATGAAGATGGCGATGTCGACGATGGAGGAGAAGATTATCGCGCCGCGAAGACCAAGACACCAGCGAAAAAGGTGCAAAATAAAACATCAACACCTAAGGCCAAGGGTCCGCCTCCTACGAAGAAACCACGTGTTGCAAAGGCTACGGGAGAAAAGAGTACTAAATCTACGACGACGAAGAAAGGTAGAAAGCCTAAAGAAGGCGACGACGCGTATGATGCTGTTCAAGTCGCGAAAGACACGAAAATTATGGCCGATAACCCACTTTTTAGTACGTGTCAAAGCTATCCGGTATACTGTGGTTTGACTTCTTTCACTACAGATGCCATTATGAATCCTTCGGCTGCCTTACAGTCAACTGCCGAAGATTTTCTGGAATCTCTTGAACAATCACCCGGTGCTGCCCTTGCAGAGCTTATCAACCTCATCCTTCGCGCATGTGGATGCAATGACTCAGTCAACGCTGACGAGGCCGTCGATTACGACGGAGTGGTGGATGCCCTCGACAATTTCACGGAAGGGTTGAAGCAGGTATGTCCAAGTTTTCGTCGATTCATTTCTCCATTAACAGCTTAAATCTAGGACAATTCCCCAGTATACCCCTTAACATCCAAACTGCCAGTGTTCAAAAAATTCCATAAATCCCTCTCCGAATTTATTGAACGACTCATCGCTTCCTCTGCCGACCTTGGCGCATTATATACCTCCGACCTAATGCAAACCCTTCAAACATGGGTCATTGCCATGTCCTCATCTCAGATCCGAAGTTTCAGACACACAGCCACCGTGGTAGCTCTCGAAGTTGAAACCGCCCTTTGTGATGTTGCAGCAGCTGTTGAGAAAGAGGCAGAGGTTGTCGGTCGTCAGCGTGAGGGAGAGAAAAAGCGAAAGTCAACCAACAAAGGAAGTGGTGCCAGGGATAAGGAACTGGAAGCCAAAGCACAGGAGATACGGAAACGTCGGACGAAATTGGCCGAGTTCTTGAAAGAATTTGTTGATGGGTACGCAGTGTCAAAAATTCTACATACTTGGAAAACTGACCAGTTGATCTCAGAGTCTTTGTGCACCGTTACCGCGATCTTGACCCTAACATTCGCGCAGAATGCGTCCATGCCATTGGTTTGTGGTTCAAGAAATATCCCGGTCATTTCCTGGATGCTTCATACCTACGCTATGTCGGTTGGGTTTTATCGGATTCAAACACCCACGTTCGTCTCGAAGCTGTAAAATCTCTCACTGGTGTCTACGAGCAGGGCGATTACATCGGCTCTCTCAATCACTTCACGGAACGCTTCAAACCTCGGTTAATTGAAATGGCTACTAGTGATACTGAAATTCCCATTCGTATCGCGGTCATCCAGGTTCTCGGCGCCATTGATGGGCACTCGCTTCTCGAAGACGAAGAGCGCGAAAAACTTTGTCTTTTAGTGTTCGACGAGGAAGCGAGGATCCGTAAAGCCGTTAGCCGGTTCGTCAGAGGTGTTTGGGAAGAGGCAGTCGACGAACGACTGGTGGGTAAGAACAAACCAAGCGACGAGGACCGCCAGCGTGCGGGTTTCAAAGCCCTCGCCGTACTTCTTGTCAAATGGTGTAAGACTCTGGACAAAATGATTGGGGACGAAGACGAGGATGTGAACGAGGCAGACGGAGAGGACGTTACGACTGCTCAATCTCACAAACGACGAGAGGTCGCTGCGCTCGTGGCAATTGACCACAAGGGGCGGACGGCGCTTGCTGTGGAGGCTCTGTGGGAGGAGGTAGACGCTGTAAGTGAGTGGGAGGCGTTACTCGATCTGTTATTGCTTGATCATACTGCGGCGGAGGACGCGGAATCGCAACAGGATCCTGATCGGGGAATGTCGAGACAGTCGAAGGGACGACCAAATGGGAAAGTTGGTACGCCGGATTCGGTTGTGGATGAAGCGTGGCGGTTAGATGATCTGGAGGAATCTATGTTGCTTGAGGTGCTGGTGACGTCGCTTCGTAGAGCGAAGGTTGAGGCTGCGGGTGGGAAAAAGGTGAAGGATTTTGATCTTTGAAACTTGCTTTTGTGACTGAATATCTTTGGGGTTGTCTAGAGTGAAGATGAAAACGTGACGAACGACATTACTCGTGAACTGATCAAGGGCCTTCCCCGACTTTTCATCAAGTATCAAACTGACCAAAACCGCATCGCTGATGTTCTCCTGATCCCCACATTGATGAATCTGGACCTGTATTTGGAGATGAGAATGATCACCGTTCGTCTTCTGTCATCTATCAAATTTAATGTTCAAACACTAATACAACCTTTACATGGGATTCAGGGATACGCCAGCCTTTGGGATGATGTAACGAAGCAATTCCTGTCACACTCATCACTCAACGTCTTGACGCACGCTATCGCCGCGATACGTCACTTCATGGATGCCGTCAGCTTGTCAAATACCAACAGTACGAAAATACTTGAATTGGAAGACGAACTGTCAACGAGCCTTCATGATACTGTCGCTGGACGTGATGAGATTGAGGTGGCTTCTTTTAGCGAAGATGAGATCCTGGCGTTGGGTGCGCTATGCACACGTTTAGCGGTGCTCTTCGGTAGCCGGAATATGACCGCGTGGATTGAAGAAGATGAGGGCGGGAAACAAAGCAGTGCTTGGGATATTCTCAACGCTCTTATTGAAAGGGGAAGGTTGGGGTATAAGGATGAAGCAACGGTGAGACTTCGTAAAAATTAAATTTGATCATCTCCATCTCACGCTTTCTCCCTAGATGATCGAGCAAGCCCTTCAAGTTCTCACCCTGCATCTGATGTGGAAGGGCAAATGCCTTACGTATGAGGCCGAGCCAACTCCGGATGATGTACGGTTACAGGAAACTCTTGTCACGCAACGCGAGATACTCCTTGAGAAATTAGTGGAATATGCAGTTGGTACCCAGTCAAATACGGTGGACAATGTCAAGAGAGCAGTGAGTACTTTTATGTCCAGTTTTCTAGTCTTGATGTAAATACAAACCAAGGCGTTCAAAAACCTGCTTGACCTTCACGTCTTGTTTGCTCCCGGGGCAACCCACGATGTAAATGGGAATCCATCGCCTATGACATCAATATCAATAACGTTCGATGACGAGGTGCAGTATCGCTGTGCGGGATATATTCAAGCCGAGATCGAACGATATGCCGATACTCTTGGTTCAAGTGGTGATGACAACGAACAAGACCAGAACCAAAGTGGAGATGAGAGCGGAGATGAACAGCCTGTGGGAGACGTTGATGGCAATGCTAAGCCATTGAAAGGGAAGAAGCGTGAGATTGAAAGTACGTTATATTCCCTCGTTTACCTGCGTATATTGACACTCGATCTTGGAAAGTTGATGTCTCTTCTCGAAGTCAATTAGAAGAAGAATATCTCTTCATCGATGTCATGTCGACATTCCTGCGAGCGATACGTGCAGGAGCCATTCATATACGCCATGGTTCCGTCCTTCTCGCTCATTACGGCAGGTTAGGCACTGCCTTCGATGCTTGTTGCAAGGTAGTGGTAGATGTCCTTCGCGAAGAAGGGATGATGAATGAACACGGGGAGATCATTGCGGGCATCATCACCCAGGCTTTGAAAGAGGTAAGTCTCAGGCGCCTTCCCCATCTTGACTCCCAACTTATGTTATCCTGCAAAGTCATTTACTCTAGTACTTGACGGCGTCGTTAATGACGAGACTAACTCTGTTCAACTGGCAAAACTGCTTTCGACGTGTTTCGTAGTACGTGGAAGCCAGCTGTCGATTATTCGCCGTCTCGACAGTCAGTTCATCGTTCAAATCCATACGGAACTGGTATCATGGATTGTTAAGCGCCTGACGGTTTACGAAAGCAATAAGAACAAGAAGTCGACCAAGTTGGCTGTACTGTTCTTCAAGTCGCTTGTTCCTCTGCTCGGTGTGATTCTGAGCAGAGATGCGTTGAAGATGTACGTTATCAAGTAAGATTCATGTTGACGTCCTGACATGAGATATTATAGAAAAGCGCATATGGACCAGGTCCTAGACCAGGCCAAGATCGAGGCATCAGCTACGTCGAAGGTATGGGAACCTCAAAGGGCGTATGAGAAACGCTTAACAACTGCAATGTCTAAAGAAAAAGGTGACTTCTATTTGATTGATGTATGGATCAACATGCTAATGATACTTTACAGGGGCAACCAGTGGGCGCAAGACGAAGGGGAAGAAGCCTGCTGGTGGTGCAATAACTGATGAGGAGGGCACCGATGGTGAAATGCCCACTGAAAACGAGGCCAACGAGCCGTCACGGCCTCGCCCTCGACCACGACCGAAACGCAAAACTCGTGCATCATCAGCTGGTGAACCTCAGGAGGAGGCTGAACAAACTGTTGATGAATCTATGGACGAGGGGGCAGATCCTACCACGCCCAAAGCTCGACCACGCCCAAAGACTTACGGCAAGCCTACCGAGCCAGCACCAGAGGCTAATGATGAGCCTATCGCACAGTCAACAGGTGGAGAGGTGGCTGATGAAGACCCTGCAGAACCTTCTGCTAACGGGGTTGAAACCCCTAAAGTGTCCCGCAAACGTGCACGGACAGACGACGAAGATGAGGAAATGCCAGATGCAGATGCTGCACTCCTTGGAGAGAGATCAGCCGATACAGCACCTCGGCCGACGCCTCCTGCGGATGAAGGAGATATACAAATACGCAAGAAGCGTGTACGACATTAATGATCAATCTGGAGGATACCCCGAACACTATCCTAACTAATCTTATTTTGTTTTCCATATCTTCATGCTTTCTTGTGCTGTCGTGTCGTGTCAATATAATGGCAATTACAAAGGGGTAATAACATTGATGCAGGTATCTGAGGCTGGCTCATGTGGGTCCGTTTACATACATACTGATAAATGAGTAGTAAGGAATGACGGTATAGAAAGCAAGAAAACACTGTGGATATAATAAATTAGTCCCGGAAAACCATTATAAGTCCTGGAAAACGATTGGATATCTAAGATTACGATCAAATCCAGCCCGCTCTATCTGAAGCCCACATGATGCTCGCATTGGCGGTCAAGGAGTAGGGATCCGGTGGTAGAGGTGCGCTCGGAGGGAGGGACGCGCGTCGCCCGGTGTTCGGTGGCGCATCAAAATCTGGAAAAGATGGCGAAGTAGCCTGCTGCTGGGATTCCGAGTCTCTCGGTGGGCCAATGGCGGAACGTGACCGACGTGAGCGTTCGGTGGAAGGAATGCCCAGCATATCATATAGTTCGTCCTGTGCGCGCTGCAGGGCTCTCATATCTGAGTTTGGTGTCGAGAACTCCGTAGAAACTCCCTAGTCCGAAAAATTGAAACAACAAGGTAAACGTTATTTACTAGAAGCTTACCGTGACTGCTGAGCTCCTTACTGGTATATTGGTGTTGATGTCTATAGGTCGTCGACGAGGAATGGGTGGTACGGGAGGCCGATCGTCCACATACGTCGTCCTATTACTGGCAGGTGCACCACTCAGCCCTCTAACGCTGCTCCCTATGGACGCGCGGTCCCGATGGTTCGACCGAATGCTAGCAGAGCGCAACCCGGCCCTCGCAGCCCTTGTGCTCGACTTGCGCACAGCCATAACCCTCTCGAATCGATTCTCCGCATCCGGAGACTCAATCTTTCCCGACTTGAACTCGTCATACTCTGTCGCGACCTCTGCAGCGTGGTTCCACGCATCATCCCGCTCCGTCTGCAACGCTTCCACCTGCTCCTTCAGATCCCGTACCTGCTCTACCTGCTTCAAAAAGCTCGCATTCAGCTTCCTCAACGCCATCGCCAGCGCACTGCTCGAATGCGCCTGTGCCAACTGTCCAAGCTGCGCGAGCTGTTCATCCAGGCTATGCAGATCCTCCGTGGCCTTGTCAAGATTCCCACAAAGCTCCTTTAGCTCCTCCAGGTGCCTAAACGCCACATCCGGTTCATGCGCGCCAACGCCCCCAAGCATCATCTCGAGCAAATTCGCACGCCGCTTAGCGAGAACCTTGTACTTGACCATTGTATCCGTGCGCAGCGTCTCGAGCCTCTCCATCTCCTCCGGAATCTCCGTCTCCACCGTCTCAAGCTGCAACAGCCGGATACCCGACGGCTCAGCGGACTGTCTTATCGCACGAGACACGATACCCTGCAGCTGCTCCGACGTGAACGTCCACTTGGCCATTTCCAGCGTGTAGCCGCGCCATTTCGGGGCGGGCGTCACGAATTGCGGGGTAAGGAGGGGCGCTGAGGCCTGTCTAGGTGGCCGGCTGGGCTGCGGCTGCAGCTGCGGTTGGTGCTGGCTGCTGACGGACGATACAGACCCATTACGTTCCCTCTGTTGAGAGGGTTGGCTTGGTCTACGAGGGCCCGCAGGAAACGGAGGTCGTGTCCTACGCTTCACGGGTCCGGGTCCAAGTATCACCGAATTGGTCTGGGGTCCGTGCCCATGCCTGTGCACATGCCTCTCCCCATGCCCGTGTCCGTGTCCATGTCTGTGTACCTGCCCATGCGCAGGCGCATGTACAGTCCCATGCCCCGTCTGCTGCTGCACCCGATCCACATGTCCATGTCCAATCCCATGTCCCGCCCCCACAAGCTCAGCCGCATTCGCATTCACCGGCGGCGTCTGCGGCTGCGGCTGCACAAACCGATAAGCCGAATCGTAGCTCCCACCCGTACTAGGCGTAATCACGACGTCGCCCGCGGACCTGTCCCTATCCCTATCCGAGCCGACAACGGCCGCATATGGCGGCGGCGACATCGCGTCGTACGAGAGCGAGTAGAGCGAGGACGCGGAGGGCGGCGCGGGGAGGTGCAGGTGCGGCGGCGGGGGGTTGATCATCCCTGGGCGCCGGGCGGGAGACGCGGACAGGGACGTGGATGTGGACAAGGACAAGGACCCGGAGGTGGATGAGGACGGTGTGAGTGTGAGTGTGGTGCCGACCATTGCGAGTGGGGAGGGGACAGATGACACGGGTGTGCCGATAAGGTCTGGGCGGTGTTGGATCGGAGACGGGTGCGCGGAGTGCGGTGTTGAGGGGGCTTCGAGCGGCGGTGGGGGCGGCGGGGGCGGGGGTGGGATACGCGGTGGGGCGGGTATGAAAATGATAGGTTGTTGTTGTTGTTGGGGCGTGGGCGGCGGCTGCGTCGGCGCAGGCGGGACACGAACGGATTTCTTTGTATTCTTAGACTCGTCGCCCTCATTTTCTTTCTTACTTGCACTTGGACTTGTACTATCCACCACCGCCTCCGTGGCACCAACCCCCCGCGGCTC
>JAGGAS010000091.1:2872-16270 GCA_017657355.1 Termitomyces sp. K1Ac | reverse complement strand
TCCTGCAACCTCCGCCTACATGGTTTCAGCATCCCTCATTGGGTGTGGTGCGTCCTATGAATTTCCTCTCTTTGCTTGTGTCTTGTTGACCACTTGATTCGTCAGGTATATTGAGTCTAGTGCAAATGTCACGAATACGTCTCTTCCGGAACTATTATCTTGGTACTGGGCTTATTTCTGTCGTCGGTACAAGTTTCGCAACGCTCAGCACTGCGAATGCAGTACGTATCTTCCATTACTCAAGTCTACGGCAAAAACTTAACCTTCGCCGCTCAGATTTTTGATGCTATGTACAAAGATGGAACGTGTCCCTCAAAAACCTCTGCTACAGGCGTCGTCACTCGTGAACCATGTCCCGATGCGTATGGGAAGGTCCTCGGTGAGCATTATCGCCTCTTTGTCCCATGAAGTGTTCTCACGCCGGTCGAATGTAAAGGTACCTCGCTTATCTGCGCCTTCCTCGAAATTTTCATGTCCTTCCTCCCTGCTCGCGTCCTGAAACGTACTTTCCCCCCAATTGTCACGGGTGTGTTCTCTCTGACTTTTGCGAAATGCTGGTCGTTCTGAAATGGTATTTATCCAAATAGGAACTGTCATCCTAATGATTGGTGCTTCTTTGATAGGCTCATCTGGTGTGCCCAACTGGGGAGGAGGTTCAAACGGATGCATTGACGGCATCCCTGGCACTTACAATGAGTTGTGTCCGACTATCTATGCTCCGCGACCTCTTCCGTGTGTATTTTGTAGTCTCTTTCGGCGAAATGTGAGCTGAACTTGTATTCGGCAGTTGGGGCTCACCAGAGTTCATTGGTCTGGGTTTCCTGACTTTCTTTACAATCATCTTGACGGAAATCTTTGGCTCTCCGTTTTCGAAAAATATCAGTATCATCGTCGGGTTGGTTGTAGGATGCATTGTTGCTGGTGGCGCAGGTTACATTGATGGATCGAGTATCAAATCTGCACCCGCCATTACGTTCCTCTGGTATGCACCGATTTCCATGATAACCCTTCTCTCAGAAAGCCCATCAGTTTTCTAGGGTCCACCGATTCAAGATTAGCGTCTATCCACCGGCCATCCTACCAATGCTGGCGGTCTACATCTCCCTTGCTATGGAATCCATCGGCGATATCACCGCGTCCGCGGAGGTATCACGAGTCGATGTCCAAGGACCCGAATTCGAGACCAGAATTCAAGGCGGAGTTTTGGTAAGCCTTTTAGGCATTTTTGTGCCACCATTACAGTTCACTGAAGGTGTTCGTCCCAGGCTGATGGCCTTGGCGGGTTCTTCTCTGCTCTTTTGACTGTAACACCGCTCTCAACATTCGCACAAAACAACGGTGTCATCGCTATCACCCGGTGTGCAAATCGCGGTGCAGGACGATGGTGCTGTTTCTTCCTCATTCTCTTCGGTGTGCTGGGCAAAATCTCCGGCGTGTTCCTTTCCATACCCAATCCGGTCCTGGGAGGCGTCACGACATTCTTGTTTGCGAGCGTGGCTGTATCAGGTGTGCGTGTCTTGTCGTACATCAAGTTTACGCGCCGGGAGAGGTTCATACTCGCCGCCGCGTTCTCGTTTGGCATTGGCGATTTGTTGGTACCGACACTCTTTACGCATTTGTTTGATAGGGTGAAGAACCCCAATAAAGGGTTGGAGGGTCTTTTTACTTCTATTACTATCATTTTGAGCACGCCGTGTAAGTGCTTAATTCTCCTGTCTCTTCGGGGCAAGTCTGACCATTCATTCATTCAGTCTTGTCATCAGGAATCATTGCTGTTATCCTCAATACGATCCTACCTTTTGATATGCCCGAGTCGAAAGAAGAAGGCGATTCCCAAGATTTGGAAACTCTGTCCAAGCCAGAGTAACGACGGTAATGTTATTTTTGTACAACTCTCTTTGTATCAATGGAATTATATTTTTAAACCGACTCGACCGTTTGACAGCGTGGTGATCGTCGAAATCTCAACAGATTGAGAGACGCTCAGCACTGCCGCGCTCATCCAACGCGCTGTAAGAAGTCCAAAGTGAGGTGACTGAATTCGAACACCAGGCTGGTAATGACCCTACTTCGCACTGTCATTCTGAGAGGAGGACTCGCATTATATACTTCTTCGAAGTCCAAGTTTTCGTAGATGACAAGAAAGGCATTGCCTGGCTTGTAATAATGAGGTATGGTTCAAGTTCCTGTCAACGTACACTCAACAAAAGGTTGAAGAACGTGTTATTTTATCTAATAAAGATACCAAATTTGAAAGCTCCTACGCGACTGCGTTTCTGATTTCATCGGCGGCTAAAGCTATACTATTCCTGGAAGGATTTTTGAACCTGAAACGCCTAGTACTCCTTCAAGGATGTGGCAAGAGCTCTTCCCTAAAGACATATTTGCGCCGTTTCGGTGACGAGTTGTATACCCACTTCAGCAAAGAGGTAGCTACCCCGCGTGAAGGAGTCCAGCCTCAATTGTCGCTTAAACATAACTCATCCACGTTTTGGAATTGGAGGAGCTGTTGAAGATGTCATTTGACGAATTGTATAGGGCGGTTACCTTGCAAATCTTCAAGCTACATGGAGACAGATGATTGCTGGTGTCGATTTTCGAACGTAGTTGGGAAAAATGTATCGAAAGTTCTTTGTATCTTGCCTACAAGAACTCTGTAACTTAAGGAAGGCTTAGGGCTTTCTACTGTACAAAGTTCGGGTCGGCCTATCCTAGAAATGATAAGAGTCTCATGTCTACTACCGTCATGCACGCCATAATTTTATACTAGTCACTGGGTAGAAGAATCGTGAACAATATGATCTATTCCTATTCGGTCATGTTATACAAATGGTTCGAATAATCGGCAGCCTTCATAATAAACAGTACATCGACCAGTGGCATAAGTGGTTCCATCTCAGATCATTCCTATATTCTAAAACTTGCTCAAGGAGTTTTCTTCTTTTCCGAAAGATTGTAGCGCCGCAGAGCCTGGCTGGGCAATGTCCTACACAATTTGAAAATCGAATGAACAAAGAACTTAGCATCGTCATCTCTCACGCAACATGGTAATTTCTGCTTACCACTGGTTTATCCCCGGTTGGGCAGATTTCTTTACTTGTTTCCACCAGTCGTCAACGACTTCAGGAACGTTGATGTCTCCTTTCAAGTACCCAGCGGCTTTGAGCGTCCATATCATCACATCCATCAGTCCGTCTTCGCTAGGATAGCATGGAGGCGATACATATAGATGGCCACTCTTGAGATCCTTCCTATAAAAACAATAGTGAATATCACCACAAGTCAGGACGGCAAACTTCTTTTTGCGCTCGACCATTTGATTCCAGACCTACAAGATGGTGAAAATAGGAAAATGGTACTGTCACTTTCTATGAATACATACCTGGCTGATGACCTTGTTGTGTTTCACTGTGTCGTCAAAATTTCCAAAGTTGTGATGGATGCGAGGCCAGTTGAATTGGATAGCCCAACCCTCAATCTTTTCCATATCAGCTTCATCCATAGCACCTGAATTTGTCTGAGTCACGGAGGAGACTCTTGGAGAAACTTGAAGCAGGAGATCTCCAGGGAATGCCACTGGGGTTTTGACTTCTGTGAGAAGATGGAGGTCCGCCGATTTATCATCCAAAAGCGATTCATAAATTCCGAGGTCAGAAATATGAGCTGCACCGCGTAAGGAGGCCGCATACAGTTTAAATGTCTCGTCCTTCCGTTCCTTGTAGTCCATGATCTCATCATTAGTGGACTTCTTCAAGGTTCCGGAAGAGTTTTCCTTCTTAAGCTTTTCTTTCGCTTTCAGGAAACCAAGAAGGGCTAAAGCTGGGTATGAATAGAGGCCTAAGAAGATGTCTTCGGAGTCCTTCTCCGAATAGATTGCACGAGTCAGCGAAGCCTTAGTGTACTCCGAATCAACACGTATTGACAATCTATCGCCGGATTGGACATAGATGTCTTTCAGAGCCATGGTCAATTCAGGTTCAAACTGCCGGACGAGATTTCGACATGGGACAATATGGGTGAGCTTCGGAACAATGGCAGCCAACTTTTGTCTTGTTGTTTTCGACTTAGAAGCAAAGATATCGGTAGTTTTGGTGCTAGTGGCGAACAACTTCGGACGGTACATGACCGGTTCTTTCAGAACATCTATTAACTTTGACTTGGGTAGATCCTGAGTCGAGTCTTCGACGTCTAGAGCTTTTGACACTTGTCGTTTCGGATGCATAGTAGAGGCAGGACAAGAATCAATATCGGGGTTGTGCGAGGAGTTGGGAGATGGGATCAATAAGGCTACTGGACAAGGCCCTTTATATGTAGTGAGGATTGATGACGAAAGTTATCAACTTGAATGTGCCACACTTGCCATCCGTTGTGGCTACACCTGCTCGGGCGAGTCACGACGTACTAAAAGTATGAAACAAAGGAATTATTCGATTTTGGAAAGAATTCGATGTAACATTTGTGCTGGTCAAATACTTTGCCAAAAAAAGGGTTTTCCTTGTATGTGTCGAGACTCCGATGGCTGCGGTGGCGTCGTATGTACAATTCATCAGATGGCTATGCCCAAGTTCATGTGGTCACATGCAGGCTTTGTTGGACGAATGTGTCCGCAATTAGGTGC
Organism: Termitomyces sp. K1Ac; assembly: GCA_017657355.1. NCBI lineage: Eukaryota > Fungi > Basidiomycota > Agaricomycetes > Agaricales > Lyophyllaceae > Termitomyces > Termitomyces sp. K1Ac. The sequence continues at coordinate 11,652 of JAGGAS010000091.1, read as the reverse complement.
ATCGCCCTGAGGATGTTCGGTGCCTTTGGTCTCCTTTAGGAGTCCATTGGTTTCTTCGGAAGTATTTGTTCAGTGTTTGTTCAACACAAAGGGAGCGGCACATGGGTTTCTGTTGGATTATGTAAGATTACCGGCAAGTGCCACTGGGAACAACAAGGGAACAAAGCAAAGAAATTGTTGATTTCCTTATATGAAAGCCACAAGTAATGTGTCCATTCACGGACAGTGATCACCACTACCTTCTCCGACAAGTTCCTCAGTGCTCAGAATGCATCTCAGTCTCAAGCTTCCAAATGAAACTAAAACTCATCAACTTCTCCGCCAGGACAAGGATGCGGTCAAGAACAACTACCAAGTCACCTTGACAAACATTACTTTCCTCAAGAAGACTAAGGACGACTACCAGATTCTCAAAGCTACAATGGCTGGGAAAGATGTTATTGTCAAGCTCACCTTTGAAGATGAAACTGCAATTCCCCGTCTCGAAAGAGAATCGCAGATTTACGTTCAGTACCTGAAGCCATTCTGGGGTATCCATGTGCCAAAGTTCTATGGTTTCTACATGTACGATTCGGACCCAAACGAACTATCTTGTGCATGCATGATACTTCAATATTGTGGGGAACCCGCCGTCTCCGATCTATCGCGTCTGAAGGATCACCGTGGTAACAAGCAATTCAGGTAAGAGTTACTATCAAACAATACATTATGGAACAATGTTTGATGAGGTCTTTTGACATCACAGAAATGACATCATGGATTTCGTCTTTTGCTTACACTCGCCTAAGATAGGGCTTTACTATAGTGCGATGAATGCCTCTCACATCTTGGATTTCGAAGGAAGGCCCTTCCTCATAAGTTTTGCAGAGGCAGAACCCCGTCATGTGTGCATGGCATGGGAAGAAGTAGAACAATTGACAAGGGAGGTATTGCCTGCGAAAGAAGGAGAGATTTTGCAACATGTTGGATCCGACAGTGTCAGCTGCTATGGGTTGTGGACTTTTCTGAAATCCCTCGAATATTGCATTCCATGTACGTGGATTCTTTATAGTATATCGGATACAGATTTGAGAACTTACATTGTTAACAGCAAAAATTGAATTCTATGGACACATAATCTACTGCAGGGACGTGACTTCAGCCGCCTATCTTTATCAGAAAGCGATCAAAATGGCACCAAGGTTTGAAACTGAACAACAGATGTGGAGCGACTCTGTTTCACAGTGGCGACGCATTCACTCCAACTGGCAGAAATACCATCCAGGTGCAGACGACGAGCCTCTGGGCATTGTTAATTTCCAAGAGTATCTCGAGACTGCTGCTGAATATTAAGATGCTCTCGTAACTACGGAGTTTGGTTTTGAGTTTGTAGCCCACAAACATAGGATAATATCAGATCTTTTTTGCTTTGAAATGTCAATGAGGAGATTTGTCGGACAAGGCTATATTTGTTTGGAGTAGACTTATAGGGTTTCAACTCCCTAACCTAGCACTAAAGGTGGAGGCCTTGGCCCGCGGGAAAGTTTGATTTTTACCATTTACCATTTATAAGGCTACAAGTTTTGTGTCTGACACCAGTGACTCACACTACTTTCTTCGACAAGTTCTCCAGTGCTCAGAATCTCTCTGGTGCTTAGAATGCCTCTCAGTCTCAAGCTTCCAGATGAAACCAAAACTCATTACCTGCTCTGCCAGGACAAGGATGCGGTCGAGAACGACGACCAAGTCACCTTTACAGACGTCACTTTCCTCAAGAAGACCAAGAACGATTACCAGATTCTCAAGGCTACAATGGCTATGAAAGATGTTATTGTCAAGCTCACCTTTGAAGATGAAACTGCGATTCCCTGCCTTGAAAAAGAGTCACAGATTTATGTCAATCATTTGAAGCCACTCTGGGGCATCCATGTACCAAATTTCTATGATTTCTACCAGTGCAATCCTTTGGACCCATATGAACCGTCTTGCGCATGCATGATCCTTCAATATTGTGAGGAACCCGCCGTCTCCGATCTATCGCGTTTGAAGGATATGACTTCAGCCGCCTATCTTCAGCAAGCAATTGAAACAACGCCAACGACCAAAACTGAACAACAGATGGGGAACGACTCCGTTACAGAATGGCGGCGCATTCACTCCAACTGGCTGAAATACCATCCAGATGCAGTTGACTCGGATGAGCCTCCTCTGGGCATTGTTGATCTCCAAGAGTATCTGGAGACTACTGCTGAATACTGAGATGCTCTCTTGATTATGTGGTTTGGTTTTGAATTTGTAGCCCACAAACATATCAGGTCTTATTTTGCTGTGAAATGTCAATGAGATTTGGACGAGTCCTAGTGAGCGTACCTGCTATAGCTAATGATTATTACTCTCTGTTGGCCTTTAGGTCCATACACAAGGCTGCCAGTGAAAATCAAAGAACAACGACTAAGTAGGCCGAGTGAACCTGAAGGATATCAGATCGACTATCACTGCCAGCTGATGTCGTATCTGCACTTGGAGACAGGAGGCTATAAACTGGCAGGACTAGTACAAGGCCTTACAATTTATAGATGAATATTGGAGCAAATTGAAGTGTCTAATATACCAGAATTGACTGGTAGCACATTATCTTTAGATACCATAGGCAAATTCCCTAATGATTGCTTCAGCCTAAGTGTTAAGTTCAGCATCGATAAGTGAAGCAGCTTTCGGGGAGCGAGGTTTGATTGAACATTTGTATGGTTTGGGGTGGCTGTCAGGTGAGAATTTAGATCCATTCAGAGACACAGAAAGAATGTTATTCTTACATTATTGTACCGTCAGTGTGGTTGTGTACGGGTTCAATGACAACACCGTTCTTGATGGATTTGGTTATGTCAAAAACAGCCAGAGACATTGCACATGAAATGAATACCAAGGCGTCTGCAAGTCGCAACCCTAATTTAACGTCAGTCAATGACAATGATTGTTGAGAGCCAACTGGCGGGTACGACAATACCTGGACAGATGCTTTGAAACAAATGAAAACTTGTTGATGAGAATAGAAATTTGTCTTTACCGTCTTCCAAAGCCAAAAGAGATGTTACGGGGGTCAGGTTCAGCTGGTCGACCTTCGGTTGCAATGAATCGCCCCGGATTAAAGTCATGTGGTTTGGCATAGACTTCAGGATCATGTAGGATTTTCCTAACAAACAGAAAATCAATACTGGTATCTTTCGTGCAATCATAATTTTTGCTTGCCGTATATTGACCATCACAGTGGTGTCCTAGGGGATGAAATAACCATCGTGCACGTTGTCCTCGATTAAATGGTGTGGCAGCCCTGAACATCAGTGATTAAGGGGACATGGTCAGGAAGGTCATTTGAAACTACTTACCAAGCGGCACTACAACGTTTCATCGGAATACCTCCTTTGTGACAGCATCAATGTATGGTAGATATTTGCGGTCCTTGAGTGTAGGAAGCCGATCGTTTCCGATGACTGAATCGATCTCCGCTTGAGCTTTCCTCATAACCTCAGGATTCAGAGCCATAGCCAAGAAGAACGAGTATATTGTGGAAACAGTCTAGAAAAAGATGTTAAGATCACTGTAAATTGTCTGTCAAAGGCACCTACGGTGTCAGCACCACCTTGGCAATAAATCAACATCAAAATCAAAGTCACGAGAAATCCAAAGGTGGCGTACCTCCATATATAGCAAGCGCGCTCCATTTGATGTCAAACTCTTCCTCGGGACCCACGTCTTTGTCTGCTAATAAACTTGAGACAAACGAGATTGGTGCTGTACCTGCGGCCTGTTGAGAGTTAGACAAGGAGATGAAGATGTGTCGTGTATTTACCAATTGGCGCTTCACGGAATTGAAAGGTTGATTGACCGTTTCGGTTACGGTAGCGGCCTACTCCTTTGCCTTTCTCTTGAAACCAGCTCCAGGGAACCAGGCAGGAACATGGCGCACTGTGAGGATCGGCAGAAAATCCAGCTGGCTCATGGAGTGAAAGAATCCGCTTACATTGCGGCAGGATATCAACCATGAAGGCTCCTGGTGTTGAGGCAAAAGAGAACTGAGTCATGGCTTTGTTGATAAGCTCCAAAAAGTGATCATCTTTCTCTTTGACCTCGTAGCCATAGGCTATTCGCAAGGCAACAGCTCCTGCCGTGCTGAATGAGACAATATGAGGAACAGCAATGACGAAGACAAGAAGACCCACAGTCGAATGTGTTGGGAAACCTCCGTAGGGTTCGCGAGGACACGACGAAGAAATTTATGCGCCTCGCCCTCCACCAGAGGGGAAAACCGCTCCATACTAGCCTTATTCCCAACAGTGTCATGAAAAAAACGATGGTGGCGGCGGAAGCTATCACTCGGGTATGACATAAAACCAATACTGCTACCCCAGCCGATGAGGTTACCAGCCATTTGCGATACAGGGCGACCGGAATAAATGTTGCTTTTCTTGTCAAGAATCGCGTTGGCTTTTTTGGCCGAGTTGAGAATTACTATGATCTTCCCAACGATGGTAATCGAACATATATCCCCTACATAGAATATTAGTATTTATGGCAGTCAACGATTGGTATTGTTCAACGGTCACCGTATTGTTCACCCCATTTGCTGAATGTCGCCCATTCCCGCTTGGAAGGCATATCCAACAAATTGCCAATCAAGGGGTACCCCTTCGGGCCGGGGGGAAGGGGGCCTTTCTTTTTACAATAGACGAGTTTACTAAAAAAGAATACACCAAGAAGGCCGCAGAGAATGTCAACCACACTGATGTCGCCTGGACTGATCATTGCACAAGACAGGATCTTTTGTCGACTAAGGTGGGTATTAAGAGTTGAAAGGGTCGGTTGGTCGTGATAGGTCAATTTATACCAGAGCGTCTGAATCCGATACAAAAGATGTATATCACTGATCGTGACGCTATACAGGCCGGTGGAGAGCAGCACCGGTAGAAACAGAAATGTATACTGTAGACGTCGTAGGGTTCCGCACCGTGCTGTACAGCATAAGGAAATGGAAGCATGATATTTTATCGCGAGGGTGCCACAAATGCGAAACAAGCCATAACCGGATGTTCGCATTTTAGTGGCGCTGTCGTGGTGAACGGATCACGCTACTTACATATTCGCAATCGAACTCGTGTCCAGACACGTGCATTTCGGGGACATTCCCATTGACAGAAATATCTCGATATATATCCCTTCAGAATCAGTCCGTCATAGTGAACAAGGGACTTGAAGAAAGGTTGACTGCGGGTTTTAACTTGACATTAGCTCTTTAAAGAGTGTGCTCCTTACGATCACTTGTCAAAAGGGAACTATGGACATGTGGTCAGTCAACGACCGAGGCAGGAACCGTAGATACTTAACAGCCTTTCCGGAAACATCGGTTATGTTGTGACAAAACGATCAGTCTCGTGATTAGATGAAGCTTTTTGCAAGAAGTCCTTTGCCACCAACTTCTTCTAGGAGGTCACTTGAATATGATGATGACGTACGCAGTAGTAGCAACAAGTATTTGACCCATAGATAGAAGACCCACGTTGGATAAATAGAGTCACGGTGAAATACTACGGAGCTTAGTTGCAGCGCAAGGAGAGGAGGTAAAGGTGCCGCCAGACTTTGAGTAAAGGATCCAGATTAGAGCGCATTGACGGACTCAATGTGCTTTGAATGCAGGGCCATGCTGGAGCTTCATCATGATGAAATTTGAATCAAGGCTCACAAAAATCTTCATGATGGTATCTTGTCTAATCTCGCCGCTTCGGCTACCTGCATCAATCTCTGGCTTCCCTTCGAGGGTGCTTTCGATCTCTCTGATGAGTCCACGACTTGCCATAAATCTCCTCATTTTTCTACACTCTCTTTCTCGATATACCGTCCTCTCCCACTTCCACAGCCACAAACTTCAAGAGACTCTGCCCCAATCTTATCTTCCGATCACATCTAATCTCTGCCTAAAATGAAATATCGGCTCTGGGTGCCAAAGTCTTAAAACGTTCCGCGGGGCTTTTGGAGTAGTCTGCAACGTGCCTATGTATTCTCGCGTTCTGTCGAGCCCATTTTCCGCATGCTGCTGCTATCCGATGCCGTCTACCAGTTTTTCTTCGCCCCACGGGCCTCGCATGAGCCTGACCCAGAAAAAGGCCCTCAGAACGACATAGTCCTCGACTCTTTCCGAGTTGAAGGAGATTCCGATGCTTCTCGGGACACGTCGCACGTGGGCTCGATGAACGAGCCTTTCGCTGTAGGCGACGGCGACGACAATACTAACGACACCACAGAACCCATCGATGAGGGCGATGACAATGAAATGATCGATGAAATTGAACATGAGGAATATCCCGAAACCACCAGACTTCCTCAAAAGAGACGCTTTTCCATTATACGAACGCTTCCCGGACCCCCCGCTTCCTCTTTGTGGACGAAGTTAAAGGACGTACTGGACCCACACACTTCACCCGAAGCTCTCGAAGCATATGTACCACATTATCGGTATATGCCGATTCTTTCGGGCATCATCATTCCATTTTCAATCCTTCTCGAGATACCGGGCCTCACAGAGGATTGGTATATCCGCACCGAGAACCACAAGGTTGTTGAAGTCCGGAAGAACACAACTATTCTCGATGTAAGCCTTGGGTTCAGCATTGGATTTGCGGCGCTCGCAAATATATGTTTGGTGATTCGGTTTATGGAGAAGAAAATCAAAATGATGACCATCCTCTGCGTTTTGTTTCTGACAATTCATGGTACGTCTCTCATATGTCATAGTTGATCTGTTCTGATCGCTTTCAGACGTGCTCAACATCATCACGGTAATCAGTTTTGGTGTTGAACATCGCTTCGACGATGGTTTCACTTATGGTCAAGCTTTTTGGATGACCGTGTGCTCGACCTCTGTTTCTACCTTCACAAATATCACCCTCATCGTAGATCTTGTTCGTACGCCTGATTTCGCGAAAAGCGGTTCGTTCCGTCATTCTCTACATAAATGAGTACTCATACCACCGAGAAACAGGTAGTGGTTTAACACGTAAACAACGCACATTGGTGATCAGCGTCATGGTTTTACTTACCTACCTTGCCTTCGGTGCACTTGTTCAGACGTTTTTGGATAAGCTGACTTTCATCAATGCACTTTACTTTACCGTGGTCACGATTGAGACAGTTGGTTCGTACCCAACCAGTTTCATTTGTGGTGCACTTACATTTAATTTTTCTTAATCAACAGGTTTCGGTGACATTGTACCCATATCTACTGGAGCACGCGTTTTCGCATGTCTTTACTCCGTCTTTGGTATCCTAAGTCTCGCACTCACCGTCGGTCTTACACGTGAGACAGTCCTAGAAGCCATAGAAGTTGGATACCGGCGACGTGTTAAAGCAGTACGTCAGCGCAGGCGTACCGCACGGTTCGAACGTCGTGTCGTTCGACGCTGGAATGCCGCAATTGAATGGCGTCTTCGCCAGGCCGGGCTTCCACTTTGGGTCCCCGACGACCGGACGAAGGACTACGAGCACGAGATTTGGCATCAGACTCGCCAATGGTTACGTGAGCACTTCTGGCCGTATGCGAAAGAGGGGTCACGGTATACAAAATACTTGTATGGACATGCGGTGGGCCATGCACATCCGCGTGGGATGCATCTGAATTTGGAGGGTTTGTCGTGGGCACAACTCGAGGCGGCGGCGATGGAGGCGGGTGTACCTTTGTTCATGCTTCTCCCTGAGGGATTTCGAACACGAGAACAGGAGGATAGAGAGGTTGAGAAAGCATTTCCTGGCGACTACTCGAGTTCAGGTGATGGGGTAGAAAAGAGTACAGGGAAGGGAAAGAAGAGGGAAAAAGGAAAGGGAAAAGTCCAGGGGTTCCATCCGCCTCCGATGCCTGAGGGTTCGATAACAATGCCGTTGACTCACGCGCGCCTAGGAAAGATGATCATGATGCTCGGAAATTTCGCTCTGGCGTTGAACGATGAGTCCTTTACCAAGGTATCGAAACCTGGATCGGTCACAGAGAAAGTGAAGCGGAATAGACAACCGCTTGCGGCTCTTGACCTAAGTGGCCACTCTAGTCCAGTCAAGAAGCAATCTATCGCACAACAATATGAAGCTCTGCGGGCCTCGATGGTGAACGAAGAACGGAAGGCGTTCTGGGTGCGATTCTGGCTAATTTGGCTTATATTCTTAGTCTTCTGGTTTGTGGGGAGTGCGATCTTTAGAACGACTGAGAAATGGACGTTTGGGCAAGCGATGTATTTCTGTGAGTCCTCAGCCTGGCCTCGCGTGCTCTATTCCTCACTGTCATCTGTCTTGCTAGGTTTCATATCTTTCACGACAATTGGCTATGGTGATTCTTATGGCGTCTGATTAAGGCTTACACTAACTATATCGAAGGTGATCTTACCCCTGTCACACCGGCTGGCCGGTCTGTCTTTGTGTTCTGGGCTCTTCTGGGTATTGCAACAATGACGATACTTATCTCAAGTGCGCATCCATATATGGTTCATCTCGGTTTGATTTCTAACAATTCCTCTAGTCCTCTCGGAAGCTTACTCCTCACGTTACAAGAGCATCTTTAGCTCCAACATCATGACACAGGCCATCAAGCGCTATCAACAGCGTGCTCGCGACGCTGTACAAGATAGACGACAGTCGCCATCAGCAACTTTGACTTCACCTACGTCAGGACCAGACAGTAGTACCACCTATGTCCAGCCATATTCACCTCTGTCGACCGCATCTCATTCTCCCTCAGTTCCCCTCGATGCGGCTTTGTCTGACTTGCA